>JAODAL010028114.1:0-53839 GCA_025379985.1 Phyllomedusa bahiana
TTAGATGGTGTGTGAGTTAAATTTTTTTAAAAAAAAAAAAAATAAGAAAAATTGCCCCATAACAGCAAAAATTTTCTCTTTTTCTCCAGCCCAGGGCAATATCAAAAAAGAGCAATGTAGTTAGAAAGGGTCTTTATTTCCCTTTTCCCTTTTGCATGTTGAAACCAATCTTTTGTAGTAAGAAAAGATTCATCTTGGGGATCTCCTATATAACTGCTTTTTGGACCCAATAAAATTTTTGAAAATAGAGTATTGAGGACAAGATTAATAAAGAGGGCAAAAAGTTAAAGAGTCCCCCCCCAACAGGGGAAAAAAGAAGATTTTTAACCAGCCACCTACCTGGGGGCCCAAATTCGTCAATGGTATCCATGAAATGGGGCCCTTTTTGGGTTTTCAAAGACCTTTTTTTTTTTTTTTTTAATTTTTTCCTATTTTTTTTTTTTTTTTTTTTTCCCTTTTTTTTTTTTTTTTTAACCTTTTTAAAATTGGGGGTTTTTTCCACGATCAATGTTGACGGGGGATCCCCCAAAAAATGGGAAATTTAATCACTTTTCTAAATATATTTCATCAAAAAAAGTGAAGCCTCTGAGAGCTACACCCTGACTTACACCCCCTTGGTTTCCTGCAGTTTACATTAGAAACAACCAAGCTGATCGGGGCTGATTTTTTGGCGTTGTTTGAAACTTTTTTTATCTAAGGGGCAGGGAACTTTAAGGAGCTTGAAGGGACTGGGGAGAAAGATCCTGGGGCCTTTTGTATAGAAAACCACGGGTTGTAATGAAATTTAATTTGAGTAAACATGCGGGACCTCCCGGGCCCCCCTCTCTCTCATCCCTCCTCCCCCCTTCCTTTTTGAAAACCTTTCCTAAAAAGAATAAAAGGAAAGGCTCCCCTACCGAGCTTATTTTTCCTCCCCTAGCATAAAGAGGGAGAAATAAAACCCCATATAGTTTTTGTGCACAATAAAATTTTTCCCTTCTGGGGGAAATTACAAAAAAAACTTTTTTGCCAACACAGAACTGAGAAATCGGGAACATGAATGGGAGATGGGGGTGTTTTACATCAAAAAGGGGAAAGGAAACTTTTTTTTTTTTAAACACGGGGAAAACAAAAAAACCCCCCCTTTTTTCAAGCCTCAAAGGGGTTTATCAGCCTTTTTGGGAAAGGAACTCACTTTTTGGGAAAAAACCCCCTTTTAAGGACCCCCAACATGGCGCAGTAAGGGAACCTGGGGGGGTTTCAGGGTTTTTTGGGGGGTTTGCCTTTTTTTTTGCCCATGCCCCTTTAACCCAAATCTTGAAATTTTTACCAACTTTTCCAACAACAACCCAATTTTATAAAGTATGACTGGAGCAAGCGGGTTTTGTTTTGGGGGGGCCAAAGAATAACCCTTTGGGCCATTAATTTTAAATTTGATAAACCCTTTGGGGCCCCAAGTAATAGAGAGGCATTAATTTTTAAAGTGCCTTCAACCATTTTAGATACAATCAAAAGACAAAAAACATAAAAACCCCTGGGGGGCCCCTATGTGGCTTTTACAGGGGGGCCCCCAAATTCAGAATGGCCCCACCCAAAGGGGGCAAAAGTTAAATACACAAAGGGGTCCCTATCCCCCCCAAACAATTTCATTTATGGTTAACCTGGGGTTATGCTCCCTATTTTTTTTTACAACCAAAGGGAAAAAAGGGAAGGGTAGGTTGGGCCCCTTTAAACTTTTAAAAACCAAATTTGGGACTTTGGGAGGGATTTTAGCCTAAGTCTACACCTAAACAGGGGGGGTATTCTTCCCTGGGGCCCTTTAGGGGAAACCCCGGTGGCTGTGGGGTTCTTTAGTGGGGAAACAACCCCCAAAAATTTTTCCTTATTGACCTCCGGGGCAATTGAAAAATTTAAAAAATTTTTGAAAATAAATTTTCACATTAGTTTAAAACATTTTTTTAAAAACCCAAAAAAAAACTAAATGGGAATATAGAAACAGGGGGATGAAATTTTTTGAGACCTTTTTAACCTGCAAAAACCCTTTTTTTTAAAACCCAAAAGGGAAAAAAAAAAATTTTAAAAAAAAAAAACAAAAAAGTTTATTTTTCCCAACCCCTGGGTTTTTTTTTTTTGAAAACTGTACAGTGATTTGGTTTTGTTTTTTATTGGGAAATTTTTATTGTAAGCTTTTTTGTTATTTTTTACTTTCATAGGGGCCCATGTAAACCCGACGCTAGGGAAAATCCCCATGACCCGTCATGGGCCTGGAATGTGGGGGCTGGAAGGTTTTTTTTTGGCCCCCCGTTTTTTTTGGGTTTTTTTCCCCCCATTCAAAAAATCAACAATTTTTGAGTATGTGGGGGATTTTTCTGGTGGGAAATTTAAAAATGGCGGGGGGAAAGGATCCCTGGGTTCCCAAAATTTAAATTGAAGCTTCTTGGGGGACTTTAAAACAAAATTTGTGACAGGTCCCCCACTATTGGGGGGTTTGGGTTTAAATAGGGGCCCCGTTTTTTGGGTCAAACTGGTTTTAACTCAACTCCCCAAAAATTTTTGAGTTCGGATAACCCAAACAGGAATTTTGTCTCTAGCCCTAAAGTATCCCAAAAACCCAAAAAAGGGGAAAAATGATTAAGGGTTTTTTTTTTTTTGGCCCTAAGGGGTTTTTTTACTGTTCCCCCAATGCCTCTGGTCCTCACTGCTGGCGTGGTTTAATTTCCAGTCCGACATCACCTTATCATTCCTGGTAACACTTCTGGTCGATGTCACGTCATCGCTCCAGGCAGGACATCACTTCTGGTCAAGGTCACTATCAAGGTACACTCCTGCTATCCGCCACTGAAAATTTGCCGCTTAGGCTAGGGCTACATAGCATCCTTTAGTCTCCTGGGAATCATAGTGAAATTGTGGCATTACCACAATGCATTTTCAGTGTTTTCCTATGGGAAAGAAAGTCCCTGGGCAAAACCCTTTGACAACCCCAAAAAAATTTAGTGAAACAGGAAGGACCCATACGGGGGTAAAAGATTTCATGTTGCATGCGTGGTAAAAATTTACAATTTTTTTAACCATTTTGGGGCCCGTAGTCCTTTGGGCCCAATAGCAGGGTGTTCCAAAGAAGGGGGTAATATTATTTTAAAGTATTGCATTAGCATCGCCCCCACACTAAAATTGCAAAATACAACAAAAGAGGCTTGGCTAAGCAATTGAGATATTGCAACATATGTATGGTTTCATCAAAAAATTAAGTTTAAATATTGCGCAAATTTTAAAAACTGGGCCCATTTTTAAAATGGGCTATCAAGTAATTTTTGGGGAGTGGGAAATTTTAAGGGAAAAAATTTGGTGCGCCATTTTTGCCCCCCATGTGTATAAAATTTTCAAACCCTTTGAACATGACCCCCCCTGGAAAAAAAAAATGAAGCCCAAAATGGAGGGCGGTTTATGACCCTGTTCTCGGCAGGGTGAGCGCTTCGTCTGAATATTTATTAGTGTTATTGAAATTTTGCCGTTCAGCAGTGACAATTCATGCACAAGTCGTCTGTTGCCTTCTACAAAGTGAGCTTAGCGATGCCGGATCGGTGCCGCTGGCCGCCTCCTCGCTATTTTTCTACTTTATTTATCCTGTTTCTTAAACAAAAAAAAAAAATGCATTTGTTCTAAAAAAAAAACAAAAAAAAAAACTTTATTTATTAAAATTGTGATTTCAAGAAAACTTCGGCTTTTTCGTTTTTATTCCCATCATTCCAGAAGGAGGTACGATAAGATGGAGCATAACGCAGCCCATGTGTTAAGGGCACTGGTTGGCAACCTGTAGCTCTTAATCTCTAGAGATCTACAACTTCCAGCATACCCCAATAGCAGAAGACGGGAAATTTAAAATCCCCAGGAACAAAAAAATCCCAGCATATCCTAACAGCCAATGACTGTGACACTACATTACTAGATAACTACAACTCCCAGCATATCCCAACAGCCAATGACTGTGACACTACATTACTAGAGAACTACAGCTCCCAGCATACCCCATCAGTAAAGACTGTGACTTTAAAAAGACTAGAGAACTACAATAACAAACCAACAGCTAAAGATGTGTTAAATTTTTGAAAAAAATAAACCCCAAAAAATTTCAAGAAAAAATTTTTCACAACAGCTAAAACTGGCTTAAATTACTAGAGAACTACAACTTCCAGCATACACCATCAGCTAAAGACTGTGGGCGACATGTATGAAGCTCGCCGGGTCGGGGCGCGCTTTTCCGCTAGTTTTCAGGCGAAATCTGCGCCTGATTTAGTCACCCGGGGGGCCGTCATACATACATGTAAAGTCTGCCGCGCCCGCCAGGTTTTGGGTGGGGGGCGCATGCGGGCCCCTTTGGGGGGGGCCTTTGGGGGGGCCCCCCCTGGGGGGGCCGGGGGGGAAAACCTTTCCCGAAAGGGGGCCCGGGGTAGTGCTCAACATCGGGGGAAAGTCCGCCGCGCCCCCCGGGGGGCCGGGTGGGGGGGTGGGGGCCCCCATTTCCCCCGGGGGGGGAAACGGGGGAAAGGCCCCCCAGGTGGGGGGCATTGGGGGGGGCGCCCTATATTCGGCCCCCAGTATGCGGATACATGGGGGGAAAGTCCCCGCCCTCGCCAGGTTGGGGGGCCAGTGGGGGGACGGGGGCGCAGTGGGGGGGCGCGCCAAAGATTCCCCCCCGGCTAGTGCACCATACATGGGGGAAAAGTCCCCGCCCCCCCCCATGGTGGGGGCATGCGGGGATTACCAGTGCGGGGCTGCGCCGAAAATCTTTTCCAACGAGACAGGCGGGAAAACAGCAAAATCATCCCCATGTCAGTGCGGATATGAATCAAAAATGCCTTTATAAAGGAAAAAACTTTCTCAAAAAAGCTAAAACCTCAAAAAAAAAAAACATTAAAAAAAATCATTTTCCAAAAATATCCAATTTCAAGAATTAGGATTTTGGGAAAATTCCCGGAAAATACAGTTATTCAAATTCTGAAAGCTATTCCATTGGTGGGGCATAAACCACCAATCAGAATGGACGACAGTGACCCATTAAAACCTATGGAGAACTATTGCCCAATCAAATAAAGGCGGGACAGTTAAAAATACAGTAAAAATGCAGAAAAGAGCGATTGGCTGAGCTAGCGGGGGCTTGGCTAGCCCCCAATCAATAGGAGGACAAAGCCCCATTATGCCTATGGAGAAGTTTGGACCAATAAAAATAAAAGGGCGGGACAGTTCAAAATCAGTAAAAAGGCAAAATAAGTGATTGGCTAGCTAGCGGGGTTGGCTACCCCACCCAAATCAGAAGGAGCTATTTCTCCCATTGTATTTATGGAGAATGGGCACAAATGCAATCTGGGCGCTCGCCCGTGCGACATGGATAGAATAAAAAAATCATTTTTATTAAGTGAAAAACATTATAAATAAAGAGCTAAACCTTCTAAAAAAATAAAGCATTTAAACCCCTAACAACGTTTTTTGCCGGACCGCGCCATAGGGAATTGAAATAAGAGAATTCCCCGGAAATACAGTAATTAAAATTTCTGAAAGCTATTCCATTGGTCGGCAGAAGCCACCAATCAGAATGGAGCGACAAAGCCCATTCTATCCTATGGAATTTGGACCAATCAAATGGGGAGCGCAGTGGCCCATTAATATCCTAAGGGGGAACATTACCAAATCCAAAATCAAAGGCGGGACATTTAAAAAATGAGTAAAAAGACAGAAAAGAGCTGTTTGGGCTGACTAGGGGGGGCTTGGCTATTGGGCCAATCAAGCGCAGCTACTTCTCCCTTTGTAGTCAGGGAATTGGGCGCAATGCATTTCGGCGTCGCCCCGGCGGCATGAGTATAAATAAAAAAAATCATTGGGATTAAGTGAAAACATTATCAGAAAAAGATAAAACCTTATGTAAAAATAAACTAAAACCCCGAACAACGCGTTTGTCGCCAAGACCGGCGCTACATTTGGAATTGCAATAAGGAACCCGCGGGAAATACAGAAATTTCAAATTGTTTAAGAATTCTATTGGGCCCATAAACCACCAATCAGAAAGGAGCAACTGTCCCATTATAACCTATGGAAGAATTGCCCAAAACAATTGGGATGACAATGCCCCTTTATATCCTTTTGGAAAAAAAAATTTGACCAAATCAATTAAAAGGCGGGACTTCAAATACATTAAAAATGCAGAAACGAGCTTTTTGGTTAAGCGGCGGGGCTCTCCACTTACCAATCAGAGCGGGCTACTTTCTCATAGATTCTAGGGGGAAAAGAAAATCAGCGAGCTCTGTGATTGGCAAATTTAAAAAGGCGCAGTTATTTAACCCCAAAGGGGGATTTGGGGACGCTCCCATGGGTTTTTTTAATCAATCGGAAAAAAAAACGTACATGGGCCAAATCAACGATAAATACAGGTTGTCCCAGTGATATAAAAAATGATAATATGGGGGGAACGAAAAAAAAAAAATTAAATCAATAAAATCATGTTTATTTTTTTATTTTCGTTTTACCAAAACTATTTACCTTGGCTAACGAAAATAAAAAATACACAGGATTTTTTTGATTAAAATTTTTTTTTTTTTACCCCCATATTATTATTCGTTTTTTTATCACATCGGGACCACTTCTGTGTTTTATTATTTGGATTTCGGCCCGTACATTTTATTTCCCCATTTCATTAGAAAAAACCCTAGGGGGGGGTCCTGCTCTCCCATTGGCCCAAATAACCACGCCTCTTTTAAATTAGCCCAAACACAGAGCTCGCCTGTTTTCTTTTTCCCCATAGAACTCTATAGAAAGCACTCGCGCTCTGATTGGCTAACTCACGAGCCCCCGCCCCTTCAACCAATCAGCTCTTTTTGCTTTTTTTCTGTTTTTTGAACTGCCCCCCTTTGAAAATGATTGATAAAATTTTTTTCAATAGGGTTTGAATGGTCCCTTCCCCCCTATTTTGATTGGGTCAATTCCCTCCATGGATAAATGGCCATTCTCCCATTTTGATTGGCGGTTTATCCGACCAATGAGAAACTTAAACATTTTTAAAAACTGAATTTTCCCCCCAATTCTCTCTTTGCAATTCCCCATGTACGCCGGGTTGGCGACAACCGTTGTTCGGGGATTTAACTGATTTTTTTTTAGAGAAGGTTCAGCGCTTTACTGATAATATTTTTTTTTTTTTTTTTTTTTTTACTAAAAAAAACTTTTTTATATTTTCTATCCATGTCGCACGGGGTGACGCCAGATTGCATTGCGCCCATCCTCCATAACTACAAAAGGGAGAAGTAGCTCGCGCCTGATTGGCTGGGTAGCCAAGCCACCGCTAGCTCAGCCAATCAGCTCTTTTCTGCCTTTTTTACTTTTTTGAAATATCCCCCTCGTTGATTCTGATTTTGGGTTTTAATTCCCATGGCTTAATGGACTTTGTCGCTCCAATTTTTATTTTCCGGCTTCTGCCGACCAATAAAATAGCTTTCAAATTTGAAAAAATGTATTTCCCGGGAAAATTTAAACCAATTCTTGATTTGCGCCCCTTCTAGAGTTTAGAAAGTGATTTTTTTTTAAAAAAATTTTATTTTTACTTCACTCTTTTTGACATGTTTTCCCCCCTTTATAAAGGATTTTTTTTCGGAATAACTCCTGCGCACGGGGCGGGCGCCGGGGATTTTGTCGCGATCTTCTATGTTTCCTCGCAGTTCCGTCCTGCTCACTTCGCCCCGCCGGAACATTTAGACCAAAAAAAACCAGGTCTGCCTGTCGGGGGCTGCCGAGCGCTGCACTGCGCCCGCTTTGCCACTGCCATCGTACATGCCCCGGGGTTTTCGAGGCCCACGCCTACCCCGGGAAAGCCACACCGGGGCCCCCACCGCCCCACTGCCCCCCCCTTAGCGGGCTCATGAAAGTGCGAACCTCGCCAAACACCGCATCCCCACATCCACAGCGGGTTCGGGCCGGGAGGCGGAATACGCCAAAAAAACGGATGAAAAGCCCGAATTTCATGTCCCCGTGACTTTAAAGTACTAAGAGCTACAACCCACAACACCCAAAAGCTAAAGACTGGATAAATTTTTTTGGGAAATACAAACCCCGCAATTTTACGAACACTAAAGACTGTACAAAATTCTAGAGAACTACAACTCCCCCGCATACCCCAAAACAAAATGTGACTCTTAATTACTAGAGAACTACAACTCCCAGCATACCCCAACAGCTAAAGACTGTGACTCTAAATTACTAGAGAACTACAACTTCCAGCATACCCCATCAGCTAATGACTATGACTTTAAAAATACTAAGAACCAACCCCCAATTTCCCCAACAGCTAAAGAAGGGGGGACATGTATGAAGATCGGGGCCCTCGGGGGCGCCCCTTTCTGGTTCACCTTCTACCTTTGAAAACTCTGCTGGACGACGCGGTTTTCAACAAGTATTTTATGTGGATTTTCAGGTGGTTTTTTCTTCCGCTGTATTCACAGTCAGAAAACGAGTCCCATTCATTTTTATGGGGTTTCGGACACGGATCCAACATGGAATTTGTGACGCATTTTCTGACGTGTAATACGGTGGAAGATTGAACACGGTCTAAATGTTTTCAAATCTGACCTCAGAAAATCTGATGGTATTAACAGTCGGACAGACTGGTGAACTACAACTACCCTATTTTAAAGACCACACCCCTACTTTTACAGGCTACGCCTCTTTTTTACAGGTCCCTCCTCACCCCCATCAATAATAATGGCCATGATATTATGTCCTGATGTTATTGTGTCATGATATTCTAAGAGTCAAAACTTTTTTTTAATTTTCTGGGGCTGTGTGAGCGCAGTTTATTTGCGGGATAAGATGACATTTTCATTAGTTTCATGCTGGAAAAACAAAATTTTTTTAGTCACTTTCCATTCCGTTTTTTTGTGACGCAAAATACAAAAAAAAAATAAAATAAAGGTTTTTATGTTTTATTGTTCACTGTGAACAGATTCAGTTAAGGATGTGGCAAGACCGCAATACCTCTTATCTGTAACTTTTTTAGCCTCTTACCAACACAGGATGTATGGGTCTGCCATGGTGGCACTAAAGACCTATGTAGTGGGTTTACTCCGCTCTCACAGCTGTACACAAACTCTGGAAGCCCATAGCAACCAATCAGAGCACATATCAACCAATCAGAGCTCATAGTAATCAATCAGAGCTCATAGCAACCAATCAGAGCCCATAACAACCAATCAGAGCTCACAATCAGAGCCCATAGTAATCAATCAGAGCTCATAGCAACCAATCAGAGCCCATAGTAATCAATCAGAGCTCATAGCAACCAGTCAGAGCTCATAGTAATCAATCAGAGCTCATAGCAACCAATCAGAGCCCATAGTAATCAATCAGAGCTCATAGCAACACATGTCAGGAGCTCATGAGCTAACCAATCAGAGGTTTCTCATAAGCAACCAATCGGAAGCCCATAGCAACCAATCAGAGCTCATAGTAATCAATCAGAGCTCATAGCAACCATCAGAGCCCATAGCAACCAATCAGAGCTCATAGCAACCAATCAGAGCCCATAGTAATCAATCAGAGCTCATAGCAACCAGTCAGAGCCCATAGCAACCAATCAGAGCCTATAGTAACCAATCAGACCTCTCAGAAACCAATCAGAGCCCATAGCAACCAATCAGAGCTCAGCTTTCATTTTCTATGGGCACTATATGAAATGAAAGGTGAGCCCTGATTGGTCGCTATGAGCTCTGATCGGTTGCTATGGACTCTTATTGGTTGCTATGGACTCTTATTGGTTGCATTGTGCTCTGATTGGTTGCTATGAGCTCTGGTTACTATGAGCTCTGGTTGCTATGGCTGATTGGTCGCTATGGGCTCTGATTGGTCGCTATGAGCTCTGATTGGTTGCAATGAGCTCTGATCGGTTGCTATGGGCAACAAGGACAGTCTTACTGCTAGACAGTTTTCATAAATTAGACCCAAAGTCTATTAGGAAGTTGCAGAACATTTTACATTTTACAGTTCTTTTTTTACATATAAAAGTGGACCCGCCCTTTAAATCCTATCAGTCCAAAGAATCGAGGTCTCCAAGGTAAATTATCAGAGCGGTGCTGCAGTTTTAGGACTGATCACAATGCGCAGACTTCACAGCCTGAATGAGTTAAGGAGCCCTCTCGGCTCTGCTACATCTCCGCAGCTCCCATTCCTTATGCTAATGGCAGGCCCAGCACAGTTTTCTGCATAATGAAGTTTTCGGCGGCTGACCTCATTCGTCACCTGCTCGTTTATGCGCTGCGCGGCTGGCGTCATACACGCCCGCTAATCACCCCCGAGCGCTTTACCACTACGCCGGCTAAATGAGATCTCCGCACGTGTTCAGTGAGCACATTAGGATGGAGCAGAGATGGCTGCAGGGGAGTCGGGGTTTTAATAAAACATCATTAGAGATGGGCACAGGGGGGAAGGTCTAGGTGGCACAGAGGTGGCAGGCACCACCGGCCCACCAGGGCTGTGTCCGAAGTGCTCCTCTCAGGGGCCCGGATGTGGTGCAAAATAGGGAGTAGTAAAGGGTGGGGGTTCCAGATGCTTCAGATGCAAAGGGGTTGTATCATTACATTAAATGGTCTTCAGAATAAGGGGACGGTGAAAACAAGCAACTTTGCAATTGGATGTCATTAGCAGAGCTGTCTTGTTTTCACTGTCTTCCTTATCTTCGTTTTGTGTAAACGCTGTTCCCCAGTGCCGGTCGGATTCCACCTCCTTTCATTTCATTGGCTGACGGCTCTACTAATTTATATTCTGTCTGGCCCCCCGGTCGTATTCACGGGAGTGAGCATTCCTGCCTCTCTCACTCAGAATAAGGGGTTGGCAATATTTCACTCTCCACAGCCAGCAGTTGCACAGTAACCCTGCAGCTGCTTCTACAATCGGAAAACAGCAGAATTGTGCTCGGTGCCTAATGCTCCTGCATAGAAAGGAGACAGATCTGTGCTGCTCTGGATGAATTCATAGAAGACTGGATTAAACTGTAACAAACCTCCAGCTGTGAGAGGAGAAGAGATCAGTGCTCTGAGTTCATAGAAGACTGTCTAGACTGAATGCAGGACTGTGGTATGTAAACAGCTCTTACACAATGAGACTGCATAGGGAGGGGAACGACACAGTGACATGTGGACTCAGAGGGGGGGGGGACACTGACTCCGGAGCGAGCATGAACAGTGAAGGAGGGGATGATGTCATCCCCCTTCAGTTAAGAAACACCCAGCTAGGAGGGGAAGAAACGCCCCCGGATTTCAGAGCTGAGAAACTGAAAGTACAAGGAAACAGACGAACTGATGAAGCTATACATCCCCTTTAAATTCATGACGACAGCCCTGGTCCCGACTGGCACAGGTGCCATCAGCGGAGTATTGGCAGCACTTCTGTCAGGGGCCCTGGAGCAAATTTAAAATAAGAGGGGCCCGCTGATGTGGTACAAGAGAGAAACTGGTAATGGGTGGGGGGCTTAAATGTTTCAACGGCATGGAACCCTTTAATTTGTGATGGCAGCAAAGGTCTCAACTAGCCCAGGTGCCCTCAGTGCAGATCTCCTATCAGGGGCCTAGATCAAGGAGGGCCCGCTGTGGTGCAAGATAGAAACTGGTAAGGGTGAGGGGCTCGGATGTTTCGGCTTTATGGGACTGTGAAATTCATGATGGCATCTGGGTCACAACTAGCGCAGGGGCCAAGGAAGCCCCATAAGAGAAAAGCAGTGTTATCAATGGTGGCTAATAGTTGGGGGCTCATAGAAGAAAGGGGGCCCGCATACCAAAAGCCAAACTGAACCCCAAAATTGGCTCAAGTTTTTAACTCCAGGAAATAAGGGTTTGTTGACCCTTTGGTCAATAACTTCCCCCAATGCAGGAGGGGAGCCCAGGTCATTATAAAAGACATTGGATAGATTAGAGTAGGGCCCCCTCTCTTACAGAGCCCACAGGGGTTGCCTCTATGGTACAACTGGTACATCCATGTCTCTTCTCAGATGCAAATCAATTAGAAACCCATCTGCTATGGATCCATTTGATGACCTGATCTCCAATGATGATACCCACTGGCAGGTCGGGTGACTTAAAAGGGTTGTCTCACTACAGGGATTGCTGCTTTTTATGTTAAAGATTTTGCAAAAACAAGTCACTTTGTAATATGTGTCCATTAACAGTGTCCTACCTATTCCTAGATATCCCCTCTTGTATGGGCTGCATCAGCTCCTCAGGTCACTATAGCTACAGACCTGTCCGATCTAGCTTGATAGGCTGCATCAGCTCCTCAGGTCGCTATAGCTACAGACCAGTTCATTCTCTCATGAGAGGCTGTCAGCACTGGTTGCTATAGCTACAGACCTGTTCTGTCTCTGCTGATAGGCTGCCAGCACTGATTGCTATAGCTACAGACCTGTTCAATCTCTCATGATAGACGCCCAGCGTTGGTTGCTATAGCTACAGACCTGTTCTGTCTCTCCTGATAGGCTGTCAGCACTGGTTGCTAAAGCTACAGACATGTTCACTCTCTCCTGATAGGCTGCCAGCGTTGGTCGCTATAGCTACAGACCTGGTGTCGTCAGCAGCTCATCACTGCAGGCCGGTAGAAGCCGGTAAACCCTCCTGAGCTCAAAAATGACACTGAGAAAACAGAGCAGAAGTAAGATGAATTGATGTAGTGAGACAACCCCTTTAATATATAAGAGTACCCACTTAAGGAACCCAACTTGCCCCAAATGTGCTACATTGAAGATCAGCCTCAAGCTTGGTTTACATCTGTGTCGGAAGTTCTGTTCGGGATCTCAGACGAAAAGGGTGAAACGGACGTTTAGAGACGCCTAGGGAATTAGCGGCACTCATGGTGCTGGAAAGACCCTATAAATTGCAATGAGTCCATCAGGTTTCCGTTGCAGTGTCTGTCATTTAGATGGAAAAAATAGGGCAGATTGCTGCAATATTTTTTCCCATCATTCCCGACGGTACATGAGAAGTAGGTTCCCAACGGAACCTCTGACACATATGTGAACCAGGCCTTAGTTCATACTGGGTTTCCAAATTAACTGAAACATGGCGGATGGAGTTGAGGTCAGGTTCTTCTACACCAAGAGTCATAGGTTGGAGCATTAGGAAGATCTCTGGGTTCACCAAGAAGAACATCCCTGACCATTGTCTGTCCTGTGCTGGACTGGTTTCCTGCATTAGATGGTGGAACCGGAGTCACCTCTTCATAGATTGGGCCTCTGTGGCTCTAGAGGTCAGTGGTGGTGGCTCCACCACCCTCCAGGAGATGTGGCATCTTCCATGGTGACTGTGGCTTCTCAACCAAGGAAACCCAATTCATAAAGCACCATTGCTTGGTGACCTCAGGCTTGGATACAGCTGCTCTGCCATAGAAACCTAATATATGAAGCCCCTGATGGACAGTTACATAATTACTACAGTTGAAAAACACAAATGTCCATCAAGTTCAACCAAGGATGGTCAACATATGGCTGAAGGGAGGGGAACTGGACATTTTTAAGCTTTGTTCTCCTACTGATAAAAGCTGAGGAACCCATAAGGCAAGAACCAATATTTCATTCCTGATCCCAAAATTGCCATCAGACCGGATCCAGCTCTTGTGTTGAAGCCATAGCTTGGTGACTTCTATCCTGAATTTGGCTGCTGAACAGGGGCGTAACTAAAACTCATAGGGCCCCATAGTAAAATAAGATGGGCCCACCACCTAGAGATAGAAAACTAAAACAGCAGCAAAAGTGGCAACTATTAATGGTATAAATAATACCGCCATTCATCAAAGACCCCACATAGAAGTAGCGCTGCAGAGCTGAAAGACATCAACCACCTACTTACTCCAAAAACTATTACCTACTTGGGTCTGATTGGGGCCACTTAGTGGCAGCCCAAGATTGATAATGATAGCCAGTTAGGCGGCATATATCAGGGTTATTTTCCCTATATGCCCCTTTTTGTGCCCATCACAAGGCATTATGGGAAAGGAGCTGAGAAGCTCAAGCGCCCTCTGTTGGATGTAACAAATCCTCAATTTGCTTTTGACCCATTGGGTCTTGGAAAAGCAAAAGGGATATTTAGCCAAGCCAGCATCACCCATCTGTAGACAGCAGTTTTGGGGTGTTTGCCCCTTGTCAGTACAGAGCAGAGTGATGCTGGCTTGGCTGAGTGGGAGGCAATGAGTGGCTCAGAAAGGGACGACCTCTCCTTAGGGAGAGCGCCGTATAGGTGTGTGGAGATTCGAAATTGCCTTTTTGCACTCCACGAAGTATCTGCATATCACAAGGCATTATGGAAAAGGAGCTGAGAAGCTCAAGCGCCCTCTAATGGATGAAACAAATCCTCAATTTGCTTTTGACCCACTGGGTCTTTGGAAAGCAAAAGGGATATTTAGCCCAGCTAGCATCTCCTTTTTGTGCCCAGCAGTATCACAATCTTTTCGATGTTCCATAGCTATTTATAGTCACCTGGGACACATACTGTAGCTTGCCTGGTCACCAACTTGGATTATTCATCGTGAAACTCGATTGATATTCTGGGTCACGTGAGTAATATACTAGCACTTTGCTTCTGTCTTTCTGTCCTGTCGGTACTAAATGTTGATATATTTGGAAGGTTGAACAGATTTCATGAGAATTTTATTATATTAACAAATGAAAAGTTACTTTTTAGTCTGTACTAGATTTTTTCAGCGACGCTCTAAGAATTTACTCCACTGGTGGGTCCCAATATGTAACTCCTTTGGTTGGCCCCAAGAATTATCTAAACTGATGTGCCCCCCAAAAAATGTACTAGTGACCCCAATAATCACCTCCACTGGTGGTCCCCAAGAATCAGTATCTTTGCTGGGCCCCAAGAATCACCTCCACTGGTGGTCCTCAAGAATCATATCCACTTGTTGCCCCAAGAATCAACTACACTTGTGGGCACCAAGAATCAACTCCACTGGTGGGCCCCAAGAATTAACTCCACTTGTGGGGCCCCAAGAATCAGCTCCACTGGTGGGCCCCAAGAATCATCTCCACTGGTGGGGCCCCAAGAATCATCTCTACTGGTGGGCCCCAAGAATCATCTCCACTGGTGGACCCAAGAATCAACTCCACTGGTGGGGCCCCAAGAATCAACTCCACTGGTGGGCCCCAAGAATAAACTCCACTGGTGGCCGCAAGAATCAGTTAAACTGGTGGCCTCAAGAATCAACTCCACTAGTGGGCCTCAAGAATCAACTCCACTGGTGGCCCTAAGAATCAACTCCACTGGTGGCCCCAAGAATCATCTCCACTGGTGGGCCCAAAGAATCAACTCCACTGGTGGGCCTCAAGAATTAACTCCACTGGTGGGCCCCAAGACTCAACTCCACTGGTGGGCTTAAGAATCAACTCCACTGTTGGATCTCAAGAATCAACTCCACTGGTGGATCCCAAGAATCAACTCCACTGGTGGGCCCCAAGAATCAGCTCCACTGGTGGCCCCAAGAATCAACTGGGACCCACCAGTGGAGTCAATTCTTGGGGTCCACCAGTGGAGTTGATTCTTGGGGCCACCAGTGGAGTTGATTCTTGGGAGCCACCAGTGGAGTTGATTCTTGAGGCCACCTGTGGAGCTGATTCTTGGGGCCACCAGTAAAGTTGACTCTTGGGGCCCACCTGTGTAGTTGCTTCTTGGGGTCCACCAGTAGAGTTGATTCCTGGGGCCCACCAGTGGAGTAGATTCACCAGTGGATTGATTCAAGGATGTCCTCAAGAGTAATTGGTTTTTGAGTTGGGGCCCACCAGTGGAGTTGATTCTTGGGGCCCACCAGTGGAGTTGATTCATGGGTTCATTAGTGGAGGTTATTCTTGGGCCCAGGGGCATTGCTAGGGTCCTAAAACATCCGGGGCACGAGCCCGGTGTGTTACATTTGCTGCATTCTATGCCTTCCGTGCTGTCTGTCAGCACACAGCAGCCGCACAGATCGTAGCTCTATGGGTCAAATATACAATGCTATATTGATCAGCTATATTGATCAGCTCTATGGGTTAGCATTGTATATTTGACCCATAAAACTCATCAATATAGCTGTAGACTGTCAGCTCTGTGGGCCAGGGTGAACCATAGAGCTGACAATTGGTGTACAGTTATATTGATTAGCTCTATGGGTCAAATATACAATGCTGACCAATAGAGATAATCAATATAACTGTACAGTCCCAGCCAGCCCCAGTCCTGTCACAGTCCACTCCAAGCCCCAGCCCAGTCCTAGTAAAGTCCAGTCCCAGGCTCCCAGCCCAGTCCATTCCAAGCCCCAGCCCAGTCCCAGCCACCCCCTGTCCTGTCACAGTCCTTTCTTAGCCCCAGCCCACCCCCCGTCCAGTCCCAGGCTCCCAGCCCAGTCCATTCCAAGCCCCAGCCCCAGCCCAGTCCCAGCCCAGTCCCAGCCAGCCCCAGTCCTGTCACAGTCCATTCCAAGCCCCAGCCCAGTCCCAGTCCAGTCCCAGGCTCCCAGCCCAGTCTATTCCAAGCCCCAGCCCAGTCCCAGCTCAGTCCATTCCAAGCCCCAGCCCAGTCCAAGCCATCCCCAGTCCTGTCAAAGTCCATTCCAAGCCCCAGCCCAGTCCAGTTCCAGGCTCCCAGCCCAGTCCAGTCCCAGCCCCAGTCCAGTCCCAGCCCAGTCCCAGCCTAGTACATTCCAAGCCCCAAAGCAGTCCCAGCCAGCCCCAGTCCTGTCACAGTCCATTCCAAGCCCCAGCCCAGTCCAGTCCCAGCTCCAAGCCCAGTCCATTCCAAGCCCCAGCCCAGTCCAGTCCCAGTCCTGTCACAGTCCATTCCAAGCCCCAGCCCAGTCCATTCCAAGCCCAGTCCATTCCAAGCCCCAGCCCAGTCCCAGCCAGCCCCAGCAGTCCATTCCAAGCCCCAGCCCAGTCCCAGTCCAGTCCCAGCCCAGTCCATTCCAAGCCCCAGCCCAGTCCCAGCCAGCCCCAGTCCAGTCCCAGCCCAGTCCCAGCCCCAGTCCAGTCCCAGTCCCATTCCAAGCCCCAGCCCAGTCCAGTCCCAGCCCAGTCCCAGGCTCCCAGCCCAGTCCATTCCAAGCCCCAGCCCAGCCCAGTCCCAGCCAGCCCCATTCCTGTCACAGTCCATTCCAAGCCCCAGCCCAGTCCAGTTCAGTCCCAGGCTCCCAGCCCAGTCCATTTCAAGCCCCAGCCCAGTCCCAGCCAGACCCAGTCCTGTCACAGTCCATTCCAAGCCCCAGTCCATTCCAAGCCCCATCCCAGTCCCAGCCAGCCCCAGTCCTGTCACAGTCCATTCCAAGCCCCAGCCCAGTCCCAGTCCCAGGCTCCCAGCCCAGTCCATACCAAGCCACAGGCCCAGTCCCAGTCCAGTCCCAGTCCATTCCAGGCCAGCCCTAAATACCTAAATGGCCGCCGGCTGCTCTGCTATGCTCTGCGCGGGAAGGAGGAGGAGGAGCATGCAGGCGCTGGCGCCCTGAGCTACACTACTCTCCCCCCCCTCCCCGTCCCTGCGTAGTGCGCACACGCCGCACAGTAAGCCGGCGGCAGCCGCAGCACAGGACGTTAAGGTGCGCGGCCTGCGGGCTGCCGCACACAGTCCCCCACTGTGTTGTGGCGCGGCGCGTTGTCTAACAAATGCGGCGCCGCGCTTCACTGCTCAGTGCTCACACTGAGTGAGTACCTCCAGACTGAAGCCCGGCAGCAGGGGAGCTTTAAATAGTAGCGCGGCGCCGCATCTAAAACATTCGGGGCAGCAAGCATTAGATTCGGGGCACGGGCCCCGAATAATAATGCCTAGCGATGCCCCTGCTTGGGCCACAAGTGGAGTTGATTCTTGGGGCCACCAGTAGAGTTGATTATTGGGGCCCACCAGTGAAGATGATTCCTGGGCCCCACCAGTGGACCTGATTCTTGGGGCCACCAGTAGAGTTGATTCTTGGGGCCCACCAGTGAAGATGATTCTAGGGCTAACCAATGGATTGATCCAAGGATGTCCACCAGAGGAATTGGTTCTTGAGTTGGGGCCCACCAGTGGAGTTGATTCTTGGGGCCAACCAGTGGAGTCGAATCTTGGGGCCCATTAATAGAGTTGATTCTTGAGCCCCATCAGTGGCGTTAGGGGGCCCACCAATGGGTTGATTCTTGGGGTCCATCCTACAGCTACTGTACATGACTCTTTCTGCTTCCCCTTCTCTGCCTTTTGTCCTGAAAAGCAACCCCAGCCCTGCCATGCCCATGGGCCCACCTGAAGTTTCCACCGCTCTCCTGTGGGCCAGTCTGAGCCTGGGTGCACAAAATTTTGCTTTGTACTTTCCTAGCCCCCACCTATCAAATGAACACTTACATGATGACCCTCACAGTGCACATCATATGGAGCACGTTCCTGGTGCAGTTGCCCTTTAAACATTTGCATTTATGTCTGTAAATTGCCCTTTCAATTCTTCCTTAAGACAAAGAAAAATATTATTTTAAAGGCTAATTGTCTGCCGAGCGCTGGAGGAGAAGAAAGGGAGAAAGTACAAAGTAAGTGTAGACATGTAAATTCCCCGCATTGTGCGATCGTGAAGGGCCATGCGTCACCCCGCAGAAAATGTAACTTTATTGTCTCTGAACACGGAGATGGCTGCAAAAAGTTTCCAGTTTTTGTGGGGTTTTTTATGAATAATTCAAAAAGAAAAAAAAACTTTCAACTACAGCAAACAAAAGAAGCTATTAAGAAGTTCTACTTTATACAGTCATATTGTAACAGTACGTGTGTCAGACTCAGACCTTCTGGATACATTGGTTCTGTTACTATTGCCAGGGCTTGGTGTCAGCCAGCGGTGTTTCTATTTCCACCAAGGTTGACACACTCTCCCTCCCTCAACACACCAGGGGTTCTGGGAAGAGCCAGATAACCATCAGAAGCAGACTCTCTAATGTGATGGTACGGCGATGGGCTGGTATTTCTTGTATGGGAAGGGCCCAACAATCATGGACCTTCCCATTCTGAAGGTATCAGGCTGCAGCTGTTATTTTTACCTTGACTGGTTATGAACAAAGGGGGGACCCTACATCATTTATTTTAAATTTGTAGTTTCTTTCTTGATTTTTAAATAAACAAATGATTAAAAGAGACACTGTGGGGTACCCCCTTTTTTATAACCAAAGTGAAATGGGGAGCTGCAGACTAACAATATCAGGATGCAAAGGTTTATGAATACCAGCCCGCAGCCACCCCAGAAGCAGACCATTCACATTAGAGGTTCCACTTCTGATGGTAACCCAGCTGTTGCCAGAATTCCTGGTACATTGGGTTCTGGGGTAATAGTGAAAGGGGGTTAGAGTCAGCCTTGAGTGACAAAAGACATAGCCTGCTGACACCAACTCTGAGCAATAGTAAACAAGAGACGTCCGTCATCATTACAAACACTAGAATAAAATCATTTAAGAAAAAAAACAGAAAAAAACATTTTATTTAAGTAAACATTTCTGACACCAACTCTCGTTGTCCATTTTAGTATATCCCAAGTGGTGGTGATATGTGATCATGATGTGGCGGTATTATTTAGACACTATGCAGTGGTGATATGTGGCCATGGTGTTGTGGTATTATTCAGTCACTATCTGGTGGTTTTATGTGGTCATGGTGTGGTGGTATTATTCAGTCACTATCTGGTGGTTTTATGTGGTCATGGTGTGGTGGTATTATTCAGTCACTATGTGGTGGTGATATGTGGTCATGGTGGGGTGGTATTATTCAGTCACTAAGTTGTGTTGATATGTGGTTGTGAGGAATATGTTAAAAGTCACCCCCCAGCTCTAGTAACTTCACCTAAGCTACTAAGCAGATATTACCAGACCATTTCTATAGAGCACCAGGAATGCAGGTATCAATGCCTGTACTGCACTAGACCACCAGGGACACAGATGTAAATGCAACCCATATCACTTCACTACATCACTGGGAATACAGACAGCAATGCCTTTGTCACTCTGAAGGAGAGTTTGCAGCACAGCCAAACAGCAGTGTGGGTAAGGTTTAAAGCTGAGCATTTTGAGCGAGTGAACGAGTCTTGCGAGTGTTTTCTTTAAAGTGTGTTTTTTCTTTTAAGTGTGGAGACTTGAGATTGAGAGACTTTAGATTTGGAGAGTTTAGAGGGGACAGTATTGTATTACTTATTATTATAATTTAGTCATATATCATACACTGCGGGAAGATATAGGTACAGGTAATGAACATGTGGAATCATTATGGGTAAATATACATGGGGGTAACAATAACAATATAATACTAATAGGGGTCTGCTATAGGCCCCAAATATAACAAACCCAGGGAAGATTACTCCTCAGAAAATAGATGAGGGGGCAAATCAAAGGGGTTTTTTTATGGCGATTTTAACTATCCAACACAATTGGGAATCTGAAGCTGTAGCTCTCATAAAGGAAACGGTTTTGGCAATAACAATAAATTACCTTGCCAACTGGTGCGGAACCACTAAGGAAAGCCCCTTTTAGACCTAATATTTAAATAAAAACCTACGAGTAACAAAGGTTCAGGTGAGGGGGACCTAGGGAATAGGGCCATAATAAATAAATTTCCGTTTTTCCTTTAATAGTTTTTTTGTCAAGGACCACAAAAACACGAATTTTAGGAAGGGAATTTTATTCTGCTTGGGGGGCCCCAAAAGATTTTACAGGGGCAAATTTTTTTTAAATACAGAACAATAAATGGGGTATTTTTAAAAACATCCTAGGGTACCCCTGGAGAGGTCATACCTTTTGGTAATAAAAATTAGAAACAGAAAAAACCCAATGTGGATCAAAAGGATTAAAAAAGGCAATAAAAAAACAAAAAGAAACGTTTTACCTACAAAACAGAGGGGGTGAAGAGGCGCAAGAAGCAAGGGGGAAAAAATAAATGTGTAAAATAAAATAAAGGAACAAACTGGAGACGGAAAGACAATTGCTAAGAAAGAAAAAAAACCCCAAAATTTTTTTTAACATATAAATAGTTAAAAGATTTAAAAAAGAAAAGTTGGGCCCTTTTAAAAATACTGAGGGAAGACAGTAGAGGGGGGATAGAAAAAAGCAAACGTATTAAACCTTTTTTCTCCACGTATTTACCAGGGGGATACCTTCCTGTTAACAGAGAGATGTGGGAAACTCAAATTAAAAATTTCTTTTCTAACCCAGGTAGAAGTGCGCTCCATCTTAGGAAGATTAAAATAGACAAATCCCCAGGTCCCGAGGCAACACCCCTTTTCCTAAGGGGGTTAATGATGTATAGAAGGCCCCCCATTTTAATATTCATGACTGTCCTAATAACAGGTATTCCCAAAGGGTTGGCGCATAGCAAATTTTCCAAAATTTTAAAAAAGGTCAAAAAGTGATCCAGGAAACTATAGGGGTGGTAACTTAACCTCTGTTTTTTAGGTAAAAAGTTAAAAGGGTTTTCTCAGAGATGCTATCCTGGGGTATCTCACGACAATAAAGTTAACCCGTTTCCCAATGGGTTTTATGAAGGAACGGTCCTGTCAGACTAATCTCATCAGCTTTTTTGAAAGTCATGCTAACGGGTCGGGGGAGGCACTGGAGGTCATATATCTGATTTTCTAAAGCTTTGATAGGTCCACATAAAAAGGTTTTTTAAATAAAATGAGAATGCTTGGACTGGGGAAAATGTGGGCAAGTAGGTAACAATGGGCCACTGATAGAAAACAAAGGGATAATTAACGGGACAAAATCAACTGGGTCGCTGTTTTCATGGGTACCACAAGGGGCAGTATTGGGCCCCATCCCTTTTAAAATTTTTTATTAAAGATCTTCACAGGGGAAAACACAGTAGAATTCGATCTTTGCAGATGAAACAAGCTCTGTAAAGTAATCAACACAAAAGAGGATAAATGTTAAATTACAAAGGGGCTGGAAAGTTTTGGGGGCCGGGCAGGGGAAAGGCAATGAGGGTTTTAAAACTGGGTAAATCAAAATTATGCACATGGGGGGGAAAAAAACATTACATGATTACAAGTTAAATGGAAAAACACTGGGGGAAAAGTGACATGGGAAGGGGCTTTTGGGGAAACCTGGGGGGAAAAGTAAACTTAAATTGGGAGTAGCCAAGGGCACAGCAGCAGCCCAAAACAAATAGGGTCATGGGGGGCATTAAAAGGGGCAAGAGGGAAAATGGGGGAACATTAATTTCCCCCCTTAAAACAAAGGGCACTGGTTTTGGGCCCCAAGGAATATTGTGAAGTTTTGGGGACCATGACAGGAAAGCCATTGTAGAGCTTGAACAGGAAACAAAGGGGGGAAACAAAAATAATAAAAGGACTGGGGGACTACAGTCCCCAAAAGATTGCAAGATTAGGTTATTTATTTAAGAAAAAAAGAAGGCTTGGGGGGGACATAATAAAAGTTTTAAATCAAAAAGGTCAATATAAAATTTTTCCCCCCAAATTTTTTTAAACCCCGGACTGATCAGAAAAAGGGGGAATCCTCTACGTTGGGGAACAAAATTTCTACAAAAACCAAAAAGGGGTTTTCTTTACTGTAAGGCGGGAACTATGTTTCCTCCCAGAGGGATTTCATGGTGTCCGATACTAGTGGAACCGGAACCCAAATGGCTTGACTGGCTGGGCCCGCGAAGGAGATGCAGACTGGAACGGAGCAGCAAGATTAGACTGGATCCGGGCAAGGTCAAAAAAAGCACAGTTGGCGATACGTAGGTATCAGTTTGCAGGGTAAACCGAAAGGGTGGGAACAAACAAAAAAGAAATTTCCAGCTAAGGCTGCCCAGAGGAGCTTAACACAATACTAAACAATGGATCAGGCTGGGGTTTATATATGCTGGAAAACAGGAAACAGGAAAAAAGAGGGGGCACCCACGGGAACACGATCCCCCATCTTGACTAGGGCAAACTTAAGGAAAACACAGTAAACAATTTCCCAAAGGTATGGCAGGAGTTCCGACATTACCCCACCTCAACGGCCCCTGGACGATCCCTGACCGGTCTTTCCGGAGTCTTTGAGAAATTGTCTTATCCCCGAGGGGCTTTGTTTCTCAGGGTTCCATGAATTTCTTGGGCCCATAACCTTGCCCTTAAATGGGGTTTTTTTCTGGTTTTCAAAAAATTCTGGGTCCAGGTTTTTGCCCCAAACAAACGTTTTTCCCATCAATTTCACGCATCAGAGGAGGAAAACACGTCCGGGAAAAGGGATTGGGCACGGCAGGCTTTAGCAAAACATGAAAACAGGTGGATTTTCTAAATGGGGGGAGTTTTGAGCCGAACACTACTGGACTGATTTTCTGATGACTTAATGGCCGACAAATTTGCCCCAAGTTTTGGTGGGGGGCTCTAAGTTTCAAATTTTCTGGGGAAACCCATACTTTATCCCCATTTTAAAAGTTGGTGCGGGCCCTACATGTTTATCTCCCACTTTTTAATTTTCTTGAGCCCTCCTAGTTTTCCCTTTTTAGTTTAAAATTTTTGCTGAAAGCAGGATCCTTTCCGCAGCGGGGATTGTGGAACACAGGGTTTTTGGGGAAGAATATTTGGATGATCCCCCAAAATTTGCAAAGAAAGGGAGTCTGTTTGGGGGAAGCATTTTGGGGAATTATTGTAGAAAATTCGGGCCCGAAGCAAATAACCCTTTCTTTCTTGTAGTGAAAAATATAGCTCGGGGGTATGTTCCAGGTCTGTTTTTGTGCGTTCAGTCTGTCCTTAGATTGGGGGTAAAGGCTGGATAGATTAAAATCAATTTAAGTGCAGAACAAAAACTCCGCCAAAATTTTGGGAGTAAACGACCCACAAACCCCAGACAACTTATCCGGAAACACCTGAAGACAAACAATTTAAACTAGAGGTCAGTTTTTTCCCTTTGGGCAGGGGGTAGCCGTAATGGGATGAAATGGCCCCTTTGGTGGCGGCAACCCACAAAGGGTATTCTTCCCCTAGAGGTGGGTAATCTACGAAAAAGTCCATGGAATGAACCCCGGGGGCGGAGGGGGACCGGCAATGGTTGTAACAAACCCTTTGGGTGAAGAAGGGATTTTTTGCATCCGCACAGAGTCCATGATGCACATACTTCTTTACATCCTTTTAGAAATTTGGGCCACCAAAAGAATCGGGATAAAAAATTCCTGCGTTTTTTCTGAACTCCTTTGTGACCGCAATCTTCGAATCATGGGCTACCTCGGGATCTTCAGTCTTGGGTTTCGGGTATTATAGCTGCGCCCGGGGGTCCCATCTTGTTTTTAAGCACCAACTGTACATCATCAGGTTCGGATATAAGGTTTCAGGTCATAGGCCTCTTTTCTCTTTAACAAGTCTTTTTTAGGTTAAAACCCCAACAACTTTACTCAAAAACGTTTTCTAGGCGGAAAGTAGGGGGAAATATGGGAACATTTTTGAAGAGCTCCGCTTTGCCTTTAGGGGACCCGGGCCCTGTACGATTACAAAGTTGAATTGTTGGGGGAAAATCCCACGAGTTGCGGGAATAGACACTTGGCTGATCTAATGAATTCCAGATTAGGGTGATCATGAGTACAATTATTTGCTGTGGGGTTTCCCTGAAGATGATGTCCCCCTTTTTTTAAAAAGCTGCACGATGCTAACATTTTCTTTATTCCCCACATCATAATTTTCTCACGGGTGATAAACGTGGGGAAAAAACGCCCCCAAAGGGTAATAAACTCTTGTCCCCCTTCCTTTGAACGAAACCCCCTACCCAGTCTGAAGCTTCCCTTCCAAAAAAAGGCGATTTTCTGGGTCAGGAGAAAACACCGGGGCTGTAAGTGAACTTGGCTTTAGGAGAGGAAGGTTTCTTGTGTTTGAGGAGCCCAAAGCAAAGCTTTTCTCTTCTTATCAACGGTGATTGGAGAGTTTATTTCTGAGAAATTTTTGGGGAAAGCGTCTATAAAGGGGCGAAACCCTATAAAAGTTGGACATTTTTATGTTTCTGGGGTAGGCAGTCTATTATTCTTTAATTTTGCTAGAGCCATTTGTAGCCCATGGGGGAAAAAAAATTTGAAAACCAAGGGAAATTTGGGGATCTGGGGTCTGTGAAATTCACATTTTCGACTAATGAAAAGTTGGTTTCTCTTACCGCTCCAAATAATTTTCCTTTCCTGGTTTCTTCCTTTGAGTTGGAAAAAATCAGGTTCACCCCGTAAGACTATAATTGTCCAAGGTCTCTAAATTCATTGACAGAGTTGAAAAGTGGCGAGAGCTTACAAAGGCCAAAAGGCTCCCCCAAATTTTAAAAGTGTCCATAAGTGACCTAAAGGCGTTTTCCTTTTCATCTCCATTCTGTTTGGGACCAAGTTATAGCGCCTCTTAGATCTAATTTGGAAAAGATCTTCGCATGTCCACTTCCCATCTCGGGGATCAGTAAAAGGGGAAATTTTTTAAAGTGCCCGGTTTTTTAAAGGATCTTTTTTAAAAAATATTGAGCGAAAACCCCAAAAGGGCTTTAACGGACCACCAAGGGGGGGAGTTTCCAAAGGTAAGGGCACCCGGAAGCAAAATCTTGGGCAATCATAGGGTCGGGTGGGGGGGAGCTTTCTCATTCTGTTTCGCAACGTCGCAAAATTTCCCCCCCTATTCCGAGGGTAGCTCACTAATTTTTTTATCTGAGCTGGGGCTTCGGGACCCCTTTTTCGAGTGAGCTGAGGGAAGGGGTCCCCGCTGGGGGCTTATCTCCCTGGTTTCCCCCTTATAGCTGGGTTTTTTTTTGCTTGTAGCCAGGGTAGGCCCCAGGGTGCAGGGGAAATTGGGGAAAAATTTAAAAGGAAAGGACAGGCTTTCAGATGTGGGTGTCTAAGATCTCAAGTGGGGTTTTGTCCTTGGCCCCTGGCCCCGTTTCAGTGGGGATCCAAACACTGTTTCCATTACCCGGTGAGATTTTTTTGAAATTTTAACCCCTGTTCTGACAAAAAACAGGTCCATGAAATTTCCACTTGCCCCCGAGTCTACCATAGCGAGGAGATACCCTTTTTGAGTTAACCCGGAATTGAGGGGAAAGGGAAATAAGAGAGTCTTTTTTTTTTTTCTTAAATGAGGTGCCACCCATGGATGGGGAAGGGATAATTTTTGTTTTCCCGAAAGCTGTTTCTGGGGCAAGATTCTTCATCTGGGTCGGTCCATAGGCGCCCCAATCTCCGTGGAGGCAGGAGTTGATAAGAAAGTGGGCCCAAATTTCCAAATAGAAGCAAAGATTTCCCCAGCCGGGCTCCCCTTTTTTTTCTGGCTCTCACGTTTACTATGGAATCCACTTTTAGGCTCAATTCCTGGCTCTTGCGGATCTTTCCCTTTGGGGTTCCTTAGGAAAAACTGGCAGGGACTGGCAGGACGCTTTTATCAAAATTTGGTAGCCCACCTCCCTGTCGTCGTTTTTAGACATCGGGGTACGATTTGAAGCAATGATTAATGAAGGCATCAAACCGAAGGGGGCCCCGCACGGGCAAATTTATCTTTTTCTGCCTGCAGTCCTTTCCCAAAAAAAAAATTTTTTCTGCGTCATTCCAGTTTGTGTACGCCCACCCTTGAAAATCCATGGGATATGGGGGAAGGGGGGGTTTGCCCCGGGCCCAAAGGTTTGTTTGCAGCCAGAGTGCACCGCGTTGGGGCGTCAAAAATCGACTCATGGCGTCGATGAAATCCCCCCGGGGAAACGCCCGGGGTCTTGAGTTTCAATTAAAGGGCTAGCCCAGCAAGGCTTTTTCGTCAGCACATAATAATACACAGGACCTTCGAATTTGTCGGGAAATTGCCAGGGTTCGCGTGAAGTTAGCCCAATTTATTGAGGGAAAACCCCGGGAAATTTTTCGCGATCTCCGCCGAATCTGAAGGGTGGCAACTTCGGGGTCGGAAGGCACCGAAGTGGGGGGTCCCCGGCTTATCTCCGGGGGGATCCGGGGATAAGCGGCCATTTCGCGTAATCCTGGATCGCTTGTCCATACACTTGGTATTATGGCCATCTGGCCTTCAAAGCGCCCCATTTAGTTTTCAATGTTGCATCTCAGTGCGGTTTCCATAGCAGTTTGAAGCTTTTTAAGGACTTTCCCCGGGCTACCCACCCCAGGGACTCCATTTTTTGGGTTGAGTATCCGTCACATAAGTGGAACCCTGGAATCCAATGGCTTGGACTGGCTTGGGCACAGCGAAGGCAGATGCAGACTGGAACAGGAGGCAGCAGAGATGTAGACTGGATCCAGGCAAGGTCAGGAAAAGCACAGTTGAGCGATACGTAGGTATCAGAGTTTGCAGGGTAAACCGCAAGGTGAGGAACTAACAAAGAAAGCAAGTTCCAGGCTAGAGGACTGCACAGCAGGAGCTTAACACAATACTCAAGCAATGGAGATCAGGCTTGAGGAGTTTATATATGCTGGCAACAGGAAACAGGAATCAAGATGGCACCCAGCGAGAGACACGATCCACCATCTTGACTGAGGGCAACTTAAGGGCAAACACAGTAAACAAGTTCCAAGGTATGGCAGGAGATTCCTGACACATGGTGAATTCAATAACCGAGTTCAAAAGGGTTGGATGCATTTCTGGAGCGTAATAATATAAAATGTTACAGTGACTAGGATTCAGGAGAGGGGTCATTGATCCAGGGATTTTTCTGATTGCCAATTGGAGTCAGGAAGGATTTTTCCCTAAAATGAGGACAATTGGCTTCTACCTCATTGGGGGTTTTTTGCCTTCCACTGGATCAACACCTTAGCACAACAGGCTGAACTAGATGGACGACTTGTCTTTTTTTAGCCTTACAAACTATGAAACTATGAAACTATGAATCAGGGATTCAGATATTAACCATATTTCTTCACTGGACCACTGGAAATACAGACAGCAATGCCTTTAATGCCCTAGACCACCAGGGGTACATATATTAATCATATCACTTTACTAAACCACCATAAAAACTGACTGTAATGCCTTTTCTTGCCCTAGACCACCAGGGATGCAAATATTATCCATTTTACGTTATTAAAACCACTAAGAATACAGCCAGCAATGCCTTTAGTGCCCTAGACCACCAGGGATATGAATATTAACCATATTACTTCACTTGACCACTAGGAATAATGACTGTAATGTAATGCCTTTTCTTGCCCTAGACCACCAGGGATACAAGTATTAACCATATTACTTCACTAGAGCACTAGGAATACAGACAGCAATGCCTTTATCACCCTAGACCACCAGGGATATGAATTAACCATATTACTTCATTAGACCACTAGGAATACAGACTGTAATGCCTCTAATGCCCTAGACCACCAGGGGTACATATATTAATCATATCACTTTACAAAACCACCATAAAAACTGACTGTAATGCCTTTTCTTGCCCTAGACCAGCAGGGATGTAGAGATTGACCATATTACTTTACTAGACCACGAGGAATATAGCCAGCAATGCCTTTATCGCTCAAGACCACCAGGGATATGAATTAACCATATTACTTCACTAGAGCACTAGGATAATGACTGTATGTAATGTCTTTCTTGCCCTAGACCAGCAGGATATGATATTAACCATATTACTTCATTAGACCACTAGGAATACAGACAGCAATGCCTTTATCGCCCTAGACCACCAGGGATACAGGTATTGCTCATAGCACCTTCCTAAATCACCAGGAATAGAGACTTTAACACCTTAACTGCAGTAGACTACAAAAGCAAATGACACATTAGCAGACCACAGTTGTTCCTATTAACCCTTTAACTATTTTACACCCCTTAAGATTATTCCCATGGTCTCTTTAGACCACCAGGGAGTTAATGTTCTTTCTTGTCATGGGACTGACTTGATATATTTGTATACAATATCTATCTAGGGTTTTATAGCTAGATCCTAGACGCTGTAAGAATTTTGATCTGGATGCTGTACTATGTAAAACTGTGTGCATTGCGGATGTATGGCTTATTATTAGGGTGTTATGGATTTCATATGTTCTGTATCATATGGCTTAAGGGGTCACTCAGTGACTAGATACCAGAGGTAGCATTGACTTTAGGTTGTGCATATATATTGGACATGGATACATTCTATACATTCGGGAAAAATGTAGCCTTAAACAAATTTGCCCCTTGTCTAATTCCATATATTCCCCCTATTTCTGGCTCTTCAGGGGGAAAAGGGGCGCTCAAGGCGTTTTCCCTTTAGCGCAATGTTTTTTCGCTATAAAAAACTATTGAAAGTTTTAAAGTTTCAAGGATTTAAAGAGTTTTTTTGATTTCTGGGGCCCCCCGCACCCCATAGCTTTTTACACAAAGTCCCGGGGCTGGGAAAGAATTTTCTGCATTTTATAATTCCCTATTTTCGCACAAAAAAAGATTCAAATTTACCAGGGAGGAGGTTCTGCAAAACGCCCAAGGGGTTTCACATTAATACAGGGGGGGGAGCTGCAACCCCCGAGGGAGGGGGAAACCCGCTCCAAAACATTTCAAATTAAATTCCCCGCTACTGGTTTTAGGTAGCCTTTAAATGTACCCCTGTGCTAAAAGCAACTTACAAAGGGAAACGTGGGAGCCTGTTGGGTACAATGGAATAGACGTACATAACTTTTTGGGCCCCTTTTATAACTTTTTTTGTACATTTTACATCACTTTTTCCCCCTTCAAAATTCCCTCTTTGCTGATTTCCAAAAGCTAATAGGTGGAGACCCACTGCTAAGATGGCTATACAATTAAAATGGAAAACCCTCTAAAAAAGCATTTATGCAATCTAAATAAAAAAAAAAAACTTTTAGATTCCCTTTGTTTTACAAGTTTTGATCCAAAATGCTTAAGCCACCCCCGGGTCCAAAGGGATCTCAAGGGGGGGGGGGGTTCCCCCCCCCCCCCTATTTTTTCCTCCACAAGTCAAATTCAGACTTCCAATTGGGGCCAAAACCCACCTCCAAAATCCAAAGAGAAAAAAAAAAAAAGCACCAACCTTCCCAACAACCTTTCACTTTTTAACAACCTTAGAGGTGGGCCCGGGGGCAAGAGAAACCCAAAAATTAGGCATCCATTTCCCCCCTATATAAAATTAAAAGCAATTTTAAAACCAAAACAAGGGAAAAAATTCTGCACAAAAAAAACATTTTTTGAAAAAAAACCCAATTTTGAACCCTTTGGGGCCACTGCATGGGTTTCGGGAATTAAAATATATAAATATATAAAAAATAAAATATATACAAAAATAAAATATATATAAATTAAAAAAAAATTTTTTTTTTTTTTTAAAAAAAAAACATTCGGTAAAAAACTAAGAAAACCCCAAAGTTTTTCTTATATTTGGGAGCTGCTATGAGGGCCCCCCTAAAACAGAAAGGAGCTACGCCCCCCCCTAGGAAGCTAGCCGCGTTTATGTCTCCCAACAAAGGAGACATTTTTCGCTCCCATCTTTTCTTTAAAAACCCAGCTGCTATAAAGTGTACACAAAGAAGAGGAATCCTCCCCCCAAAAGGAAGCTAGCTGCTAATTTATGTTTTCCCAAACACCCACACCCCCCAAAAAAGGAAAAGGGGAAACCGCCCCCTATCCCCTTTATAGGGGATTTGCTGCTAGGGTGGCTCCCCTAAAACTGCACAAAACAGAAAAGGAGCTCCTGCCCCTATAACCCAAAAGGAGCCCGGGTGCTAGAAATTTTCCCCCCACACTGCAAAAGCACATAGGGGGGACAACCTTCCCCCTATATCCCCATAGGAGCTACAAATAATATGTCTCCCCTACACTACACACGGGGGAGGAGAACCTGCCCCCCTTTTCTCTATAGGAGACTAGCGCTAAGATTTTCCCATACACTCAAACACAAATGAAGGGGATCCCCCCCCCCTATTCTCTTTCCGGGGGCCACCCGCTATGGGAAAAAGTCCCCATTAATGGACACCCCGAAGGAACCTGCCCCCCTTTTTCCTAAAGGAGGGCCCAGCGCCCCTGAAGGGCTCCCCCTACAAATGCACAAAAAGAGAGGAAATCCCCCCCTATACTCTAAGGGGGCCAGCTGCTATTTTATATCCCATTGGTGGACCCCACAGAGGAAGGGATATCCGCCCCCTTTTTCTCTGAAGGGAGACTAGCTTCCATGATGTCTCCCAAAACCTGCACCAGGAAGGACTCCTGCCCGCATAATCTCTATAGGAAAATAGCCTGTGAAAAATTTAAAATAAACACCAATTTCCAAAACCCAAAAAAACCATTCCTCTCTAAATTGACTCTATTTTAAAACTAATCTAATCCTTTAACAATTAAAAATTAAAAACCCACCCTACATTTTTTAAAAAACCCCCTAAGCTCCCAAAAAACTCAATTCTTCAAACTCCCAATTTGACACATTAACAGAAAAAGCTATTAAAAGCCCTTTCTAATTAGTTCCCCCTGGGGGAAAAAACTACTTACATAATACCCCCCCTAATTTCCCTCAAAAATGTCTTATTCACTAGGAAATTTAAACCACAGGGGTTTTAACTGTTATAACTAAAAACATAGGGGTATCGCATCCCCCTACCTTTCAATGTAACAATTGTCATAAAAAGTTTTCTAATTTGTACAGCAACTAAATAAACATTAACAACAAGATATCCCACTCCCTGATCACAAGGGGAAAAAAAAAATTTTATAAATAAAAGGTAGTCAAAAATTTTAAGTGACAAACTGTACTCAACATATACCCAACGTTCATAGTCCATATGCCTGCTGACTCAAATTAGCGCTTTACTAACTAGCAAACAAGAGGAGTTCAAGCAGTCCAGGTGTGCACAGATCTCGCTAATAAGGTGACTTGATATTCTCAAGTACTTAAACTGTCTCTGAGCTTGTATTATGCGTCGCTACATAAGGGGGTCAAAGAAATAACATGCACTCCCTCGTGCAGCGGGAGACAAGTACGAGGAGCAGAATGCGAAGTTTGAAAATCTAAAGCCTCAACCCACAACCCGACATGTTAACGGCCAAAGCATGTGGTGTAATCATGGGATAAGGACACGAGCGAGCATCTAGGCTATAGCATAAAAAAGGCTATACTGTTAGTGCAGCCCGAAACGATCGCATGTGGAATAAATGGAAACAAAAGCTCCCACACTTTTTTATCTCATTCCCACTTTGTTTCAAACTTTTGTGAGTGCTGTAGAGTTTTTTTTCATTTAGATAGATATGAGATAAGATAGATATGAAAGATAGCATACCCGATAAGAGATAGATAGAAGAGAGTACGATACAGAGTAGATAGATAGAGTAGATAGAAATATTAGAAGATAGAAATAGAGATAAGAAAGATAAGATAGGTAAAAATACTTAATCGGGATAGATAGATAGATACGATATGATATAATAGAAGATAGATAGATAGAGATAGAGAAGATAGATAAATAGGATAGATATAAGAGAGACTAGATAGATAGATATATACGATAGATATAGTATTGACATAGATAAGAATAAGAGATAAATAGAAGATAGATAGTAATAGATAGAAAGTAGATATGAGAGATAGATAGATTACAGATAATGAGAGATAAGATACTGTAACAACATCGACTAACATTTGTGCCCCTCTACGCATATTGCTCACCAAATGCCACTCACACACTCTTCCCCCCACCCTTACGTCTGCATTAGCACGCCGCAATTCACAGCACTCACTCACTCACTCTGCTCTACTTGAACATCTCGACCTTCACATCTCCGACGCATGCACCTCACGCACTCTACTCACTTCACTCACTCACTCATCCCCGACCATCAGCCCATCCCCCGTAAAGTTGCCCCTCCACAAGCCCACACCCTACCTAAAAACTGAACGACACACACAATATTGTATAACAAAGAGCCCCCCGCCCCCACAAACCCCAAAGCAATCTCACACCAACCTGCAAAATCACTCCAATAATGAGAAGATTCCCCTAACAACCTCCAATAAACAAACCGAGAAAAAATACACCAGTGTCCAATCCATTAAATAGATAATAACAAATTTGAAATACGTGCTGCTTATCAAACACCTCAAATATTTACAGAACACAAAAGTAAATAATATTAATAGGGGTGCCACAAGACACCTTTTTCAGTATGACTGTAGATTAATAGCTACATAGAAATGAGAAACATATAAATGAGATATATAATATGATAGATAGATAGATAGATAGATAGATATGATCTAGATATGAGATAACCCTATAAGATATGAAATAGAAATAATATATATCGATGAATAGGAATAGATCAGATAGATATATCTAGATAGATAAGATAATATGAGATTGAAATTAGATAGATTGATAGATATGAGATAGATAAGATAGTATATGATATATAGAAAGATAGATAGAGATTAGATAGATAGATAGATGAGATAGGATAGGATAGATAGATAGAGTACAATACATACATTAGATATTGAGGATTAGGAGATATGATAAGATAGATATGTAATAGAAAGCACACGCGCTCACAGAGCGGCGCACAACTATCTACGTCACACACGTCACTCACTCACATTTCAACTGCAAGCACTTTCACTCACTCAGACTCACGCACATCCTCACCCACGCACACTCCATCCCACTCAACTCACTCAACACAAACCCCCACCCACTCAACCTTCTCCCTCACTCACTCACTTCACATCAAACTCCACGCACTTCACTACACTTACTCACTCACATCTCACTTGCACTCACTCTCCAACGCACTCACTCACATTCGCAACTTCACCTCACCTCACCATCTTCACCCACCAACATCTCCACCCCACTCATCACTCCCACTCTCTCACTCACTCCACTCATGCTCACAATCACTTTCCGACTCAAATCTCCCCACCACACGCACGGTCACTTCACTCACTCAATTCACTCACTCACGCAAAGCCACCATCTCACGCACATCACCTCACTGCACTTCACATCACTCTACAGTCTACTCACCATTCTTCATACCCACTCTACATCTCACTTCACGACATCTCACGTCACTCACTCACGATCTCACTTCACGTGCATCATCTAACTCACTCAACATCGCACGTTCACTCCACTCACTCATCTCACTCCACTCACCTCAACTCACTCACTCAAACTCACCTCACCCAGCTCACCTTCTACTCAGCATCACTCACTTCACTTACTCACATTCTCACTCACATATCACTCTGACGTCACTTCCACTCAACTGGCACTCAGCTTCAGCCACAGCTCAACCACTCACATTCCTCACCCACTCACCATCTCACTCACCTCACCTCCACTGCACGCACTCACCCCTCACTCACTCACCCCACTGCGACCATCTCTACTCACTCAACCCGACTCACACTCACTCACTCGGACGTCACATCACTCCACTCCGATCCCATCTCACTGCACTCACATGTCTCTACCTCACTCACATCTCACTCGATACATCACTTTCACTTACACTCACTACACATCTCACATCACTCACTCCCAACATTTCTAACTCACTAACTCACCTCACTCACTCTCTCACCACTCCACTCACATCATCTAAGCTTCACTTCACAATCTCACTTCCTACTCACACTGTCTCGACTTCACTCACACGATACTCCACTCACTCACTCACTCAAAGCTCAGCGAGCGCACTACTACTAGACACTCACCACTCCCTCGACTCACTTCACTCACCCACTTCACCATCTACACTCTACCTCACTCACCACTCACAATCTTCCCCCCGCACCTCACGCACATCTCAACTCACCTCACTCACTCACCTCAACATCACTCAACAGGCTCAACGCACGTCACATCCGTCCACTCACTCAGCGCACACTCTCCACTCACATCTAACTACTCACCTCACCTCAACTCAAACTCCCTATCGACTTCGCTTTCGTCCCACTCACCCACAACCACCTCCCCCTCTACCCACCAGCCCCCCTACTATACCCAACAACCACGTCCCAATCATCCCCACATAAACTTATGCAAACAGGTATCCAAAGAGTCCACAACGCTCAATCAACCACCCCCATCACAATGAGTCCCCCAACATTGCGAGGAGGGTGAGTTGTGGATATGCTACCCGCCATTGAACCAAATAGGTATTGTGCTTCACTTAGTCTCTCTAATGCATCGAAGGAGAGTACTGCCACCAATGTGCAGGACCTCGAGTGCGCGGAGAAATTAGTTATCCCGAGCAACTATCTCCTCCTTTTAAGATTCAATCGACCTCCCATTTCAGTTACCAATACACAGTGCGGAGACAAAAGAACCTCGAACGCTTTTGCACAGCGGCTGCAAGCTCCCCGGAGCCGCGGATGATTAATCCCTGCTTCCTACACGTGAGCTGTATTACCAAACAATTACCACAAAATCAAGCCTCCGTCTTCTCACGCTACAAATGAAATCAGTTGTTTTTTCTTTTAATTTGATCTTTCACCCCTGTTTCCGGCTTCTCCTTTGTGGCAGTGAATGGAGACAGTAGGTTGTTTTTTACAAATCGTACTCCACTCTGTGGGGGGGGGAGGTATTGTTCTGATGAGCCACAAAACTGTTTTGCTACGAGTAGCATAAACCTAAGTGGAAAGCCGTCTATAGTGTTAAACCCATACCGTCCCATGTGCGTTATTGGGAGGAACTAGACGTGGTAGATGTTTTGAGGTTATGGCTCGTAAAGATCCATAAACAGCAGCACATGACCAGGGCTTTACTAAGCCTGATTATGATAGGGGGGATGGCCTAACCTGCATGGGTGTTGGCTTATGTCAGGTATGATGCTTAAAAGTCATGCCCCAAAAGATAAAATATTTGGCAAGGCGCTCACTACAGCCACATAAAGTATAAGAGTTATCAAAAGTCCTCCACATCTATGACATACCCTGGCGCAACTATAAAAACCTTGATATTATTACAATTATAGAAAGGGGAACATGAGACTCAGATCGAGCTTTTCTATAAGGGCAGACAAGAAGATAGTTCTCCCATGTCACAGTACACCAGAGAAGAAGGAGATCCTGCACCCCTTTCTCTCTAATAGGAAGACTAGCTGCTATGAATGTCTCACCATTACACAATGAGCACATCCACCACAGAGGAGGAGATCCAGCCCCCTAATATCTCATAGAAAGACTAGCTGCTACTGAATGTCTCCCATACACTGCACAGGGCGACAACCCACCCTATAACAAACGGCCCTGATATGGAGATCGCTCGCTCCTATATCTCTATAGGAGATTGAGCTGCTATGATAGGTCTCCCATATACTGCACATACAGAGGAGGAGATCCTGCCCCCATATATAATTAATAAGGAGAATAGCTCTATGATGTGTCTCCCATACACTGCACATACCCACAGATGTTGGAGAGAAGATCCTCCTCTAAGCCTATATCTCTATAGGAGATGAGGCTTCTATGATATCGTCCCATCCACCACTGCATGCGACAACAAGGATGAGAGCACATCTTCCCGCTATATCTCTATAGGATAACCTAGCTACTGATAGAATTCTCATTCCCATACACTGCACACACAAAGGAGATCCTGCCCCCTCACTCTCTATCGCATACAAGCTGCTATGATGTCTCCCCCCTACACTGCAACACACAGAGGAAGGAGAATCTTGCCGCCCTATATCTCTAATATGCAGTACTAGCTGCTATGGATTGTCTCAGGCCCCAACATGCACACAGAACAGTAAGGAGGAGGATCCAGCCCCGCTATAGATCTCTATAAGGCAAATACTATAGCAAGCTATGATTGTCCCTCGCTATACCCCTGGCACACACAGAAGGAGGCTATCCTCTGCCCCAAGCTTCCATTTAAATCTCTTATAGCATTAGCTTCAATGAATGTTCATCCCATACATTACACAGAGTTACACAGAGGATTGATGATCCTGCCCACCTGTCCTAACATCTATAGGCATAGCTAAGCTGCTATGAATGTCTCCCCAACACAACTGCACACGACAGAAGGATGAGATCCTGGGGCCTACCCTCTACAACTCTATATGGCATACTAGCTGCTATCTGAAGTCTACCTATCACTGCACAGAGAGAGGAGGAGATCCTGCCTCTCCCCCTACTATTCTCTATACATCTAGCTCTATGATTGTCCCACCTATACACTACCGATGGCGACAGGATGCACAAAGTAGAGGAAGAAATCATGCTTCCTACTAATCTCTATAGGAGACTAGCTCACCTATTTTGGTCTTTCATTACACGTGCACACATAGGAAGACCACTCCGCTTCCATATATCTCTAGCAAGAAGAATTAGGTAGGCTGCCCATGAAGTGCCCCACAGAACTGCATCACACATAGGAAGGAGATCTCTGGATCCTAGATCCTCATGTCAGATTAAACCCACCAGGTTTTTCAGAAGTTAAAAAGATGGAGTTAAGGGCATCTAATAAGTATAGAAAGAGGGCATTTTTCTCTAATAAGAATTTATTGCGCAACAGGTATCTTATATTTCGCCTTGTCTCTACGGTTGATCTGATGTAAAGATTAGGTGAAAAGATGTCCACGGTAAACACATTAAAAGTAAATTATTCATGGCAAGTATGTATCTAAACCAAATGGCCCTATCTACATACAATTGTTATTAGGTTCATATATTAATACAAGATATAGTATCGTAGTATCACATCTGCCATCGTCCTAGCAAATGCTCCACTCAGTTATGCCTCTTTCCTATAACCATCATATTCAAAGCCTATAGGGAATTAGGGGTTGTTCAAGATTAATGAAAAACACACTGTCCACTTGACACTCTCCAAAGGGTTACCCTATGGGAGTTAAACATAGAATCCTTCTGGAAAAGTGAAAAGTAGTTACAAAGATCATGTCTTTGTTTCTTAATTAGAAGTGACCCTCTCTAAAAGACTTGCAATAGACTGATAGACCGCAATAGACAAAATTCTGACTGTATCCATTGCCCCAAAAGACCGCAATAAAGAAAATCTGACTGCAAACCAACCCCCCATAGACCGCAATTAGAAATCTTACTTTAACCTAGTGGCCCCATACAGACCGCATAGAAAAATCCGCGACTCTAACCGCAGCACCACACTCAAGACCCGCAATAGAAACAACCTCCGCACTGTAAAACCAGCGCCCCCCCCTAGACCAACAATAGAAAATTCCGACCGTAACCAGTGCCAACACCATAGACCACAATAAAAATCTGACTGTAACCAGTCGCCCCATAGACTCACTACACATTAAAATCTGACCAGTAACCAGTGCCCCCATAGACGCACAATCCCAGACAAATCTGACTGTAACCCGTGCCCCAAACGCAACCGCAATAGAAAATCAGACTGTAACAGCCCAGTGCCCAAAGACTGCAATAGAAAATCTGACCTGTAACTAAGCATCGCCCAGCCCTAAGACCTGTAGTAAAGAAAATCCCCGCCCAGTAACCAGCGCGCCACCCAATAGACCGCAATTGTAGAAAAATCCAACTGTAACCACGTAGTGCCCCCATAGACCACAATAGAAAATCTGACTATGTAACCAGCCGCCCCTTAGACCGCAATAGAAAATCTGACTTGTAACCAGTTGCCCCCATAGACCGCAATAAGAAATCCGAGCTGTAACTAGTAGCCCCCATAGACTGCAATAGTAAAATCCGACTGTAACCACGCACTCTCAAAACCAGCATATAAAATCCCCGACTGTAAACCATGGCCACCAGTATACCCCAATAAGACAAAGATCGCAAATACTGTAAAACAACTCCCACGATAGACCCGCGAATAGAAACTCCCACTGTAACCCAGACCGCGCCCCATAGACCACAATATAAAAATCCACTTGTAGACCAGTGCCCCATAACCCCAACTAGATAAATCCCAACTGTAACCAACACCGATACAGCACAATTATAACGAGCACTATCTGTGAAAATCGCTATCAGCACGTACTCCTAAAGCCGTGGCGCTGCATAAGAAATTAAAAACTTCTACCCCTATCCGCCAAGGTGAGGGAGTTTCTCTTACCACACATTACAGCTGAGGTCCCACAGGGAAAGGCGACTTGTTTTCTTTTTTAAGTGGGCCCTTCCTAAAAGTTAAAATTAGTGCCCAAACTAGTGAATAACCACCCAATAAAATGTCAACTGTCAGGTGTAACGTCTCTTAATCCAGGAAGCGTTATCTATGTGTATAGCCTGAGAATGAGTATATAAAAAGCATATTCTAAAACATAGTCTAATCTCTTAATAGTAATCTTCAAGTATCTAGACCCATGTATCCCACCCAAACTATTCCGTGTCCAAAATGTCAGATATACCACTTGAGCTCAAGATACTAGAAAAGAAACAGAGACTATATGTACCGCAATTATTGTCTAACACTATAGATAGTCACAAACCGCAACAGAGAGAACCTACAGAGTTACCCTAAGAGCGCCATGGTCTACACATCACAGAATTTATTGTTTTAAAAATCCGCAAGCTGTAACCAGATGCCACCATAGACCTGCAATAGAAAACTGTGCGTGTATAGGTCTCTGCTAACCAGTGCCACCATAGACTCAATAGAAAATCTGACTATAACCAATGCCGGAAGACCTAGACCGCGAAAAGAAAACTCCTGACTGAAAACAGTGAACCCCTCCATAGACCGCAATAAAAAACCTGACTGAAACCAGTAGCCCCATAGTGACCGCAAAGTAAAAACCTGGACTGTCTCCACTACCATTGCCCAGGTACCGCTAATAGAAAATCTGACTATAACCAGTGGCCCATGGACCGCAATAGAAAATCACACGAACTGAAGGCCCATGCCAGGCCATAGACGTGCGCAAAAATGAAAATCCGACTGTAACCTAGCTGCCTAGAGCCCATAGACCCAGCGCCATAGCAAAATCCCGTCCTGTCACATCTTCAAAGCAGATTTTCTTTCCACGGTCGGGTGTGTCTCTCTTGTGCAGCCATGGGCAGCATGTTTGTCTCTAACTGTGCAGCATCATACTGTGTGACTCTCTGTGAGCAGCATCATCTGTGCTAGTCCCCATCTCTGTGCAGCAAGCAGATCTGTGTGTCTCTATCTGTGCAGTCAGCATCCTATGTCCCTCTTCGGTCTGTGGTACAGCAGCATCTTTGTCCTCTCTGTGCTGCAGCAGCATCTGAGTGTCCTCTCTGTGCGCAGCAGCATCATGTGAGTCTCTCGTGCAGCAGTAGCAGTATCTTAGTGGTTCTCTCTGTCTGCCGTCACCAGGCAAGCATCTCGTGTGCGAGTCTCACCCTGTGCAGCAGCAGAAATGTTTGTCTCTCTGTGCAGCAGCAGCATCTGTGTGCGTCACTCTGTGCAGCAGTCAGACATTGTGTGTCTCTCTGTGCGAAGAACAGTCAGCATCTGTGTAGTCTCTCTCTCTCTGTGCAGGCTACAAGCAGCATAATTTTGTTACTATCTAATTCAGCAGACCATCTCTCTTGTGGGGTGGTCCTCACCCTGTTGCAGCATCAATCTGTGTGTCTACTCCTGTTGCAGCAGCATCTGTGTGTCTTCTCTGTGCAGCAGCAGCAATCTGTGTGTCTCTCTTGTGCAGCAACAGCATGTTTGCTCTCTCTGTGCAGTAACATCTTGTGTCCTCACTCTGTGCGCGCCAGGAGCAGCATCTGTTGGTCCCTGAGCCGCAGCAGTCACTCTGTGTGTACCTTCTGTGCCGCAGCAGCTCTCTGTGTGTCATCTCTGTGCAGCATGAGCAGTTTTTTTGGGGGTGTGAGTCTCTCTGTAGCAGCAGCATCTGTGTGTCCCCTACCATCTGTGCAGCATCATTCTGTTGGTCTCTCTGTGTGCAGCAGCAGTGCATCTTGTGTCTCTCTGAGTGCAGACAACAGACATCTGTTCTCTCTGTGCAGCAGCAACTGTGTGTACATCATCATGAATGCCTGCAGCATCATCTGAGTGTTTCTCTGTGCAGCATGCAGCATCTGGTGTGTCCTCTGATTCCGACAGCATCAACTGAGTGTCCTCTCAGTAGCAGTCAGCATCTGTGTGTGTCGCGCTCTATGTCAGTATCCGAGGCACCACATCAGTGTGTCTCTCTGTGCCGCAGCAGCATCTGTGTGTCTCTCTGTGCCGCAGCAGCATCTGTGTGTCCTCTGTTCATCAGCCCCGCATTCTGTGTGTCTCTCAGTGCAGCAGCATCCTTGTGTTCCTTCTTCTGTGCATAAACAGCAGCTTCCTAGTGTTAGTCCTCTGATGGCAGGCAGGCATCATCTGTGAAGTCTCTCTGAGCAGCAGCACTTTGTGTCTCTCTAGTGCCGCAGCCAGCTACTGAGTGACCTCTCGATGTGCAGCAGCACAACTTTGTTGTCTCTCTAGTGCAGCAGCAGCGAAGTTTGTTACTCACTGTGCAGCGCAGCCGCATACTGTGTGAACCACTCCTACCTGTGCATCAGCAGCAACCCTGTGTCGTCTCTCTGACGCCCGGCAGCATCAGCAACTGTTTGTCCTCCCCTGTCCGCACAGCATCTGTGTGTCTCTCTGTGCCGCAGCCCGCATCTGATGTGTCTCTCTGGTCAAGCAGCCACATGTTAGTCACACGAGTGCAAGGCACATCTGTGTGTCTCTCAGTGCAGGCACAGTCATGATCTTGTCTCAATCTGTGCAGCAGCAGCCTGTTTGTCTCTCTGTTCACAGCGAATCGTGTGGTGTCTCCTGTGCAGCAGCATCAGATGTTCCTCTTCTGTGGCCGCCGCAGCAACTGTGTGTCCTCGTACGTGTGTCCGTCAGCAGCATCCTGTGTCACTCTGTGACTGCAGCAGCATCTGTGAACTCTCTGTGCTGCAGAGCAGCATGTTTTATGTCCTCTGTGCACAGCAATCTGTGTGTCCTCTCTGTGGCTGAGCAGACAGCATGTCTGTTGTGTCCCGCTCTGTGCAGCAGCATCCTGTGTGCTCTCTTTGGCAGCAGCAGCATCTGGTGTGTCTCTGTCTGTGCAAGCAGCACATGTTGTCTCTCTGTGCAGCAGCATCTGTGTGATTGATCCTCTCTCCCTGTGCAAGCAGCAGCATCTGTGTGTCTTCTTGTGCCGCAGCAAGCAATCGTGTGTGTCCTCTCTGTGACAACGCATGCATCTGTGTGTCTCCTCTGTGCAAGCAGCAATCTGTTGTGTCTCTCTGTGCACACAGCAGCATCTGTGCTGTATCTCTGTGGTCAGCAGCAAGCACGTGTTTGTCATCTATGTGCAGCACCCAGCATCTGTGTCTCTCTGGGCAGCAGCATGTTTGTCTCTCTGTGCAGCAGCAGCATCTGTGTGTCTCTCTGTGCAGCAGCATCTGTGTGTCTCTCTGTGCAGCAGCAGCATCTGTGTGTCTCTCTGTGCAGCAGCAGCATGTTTGTCTCTCTGTGCAGCAGCGCATCTGTTGTGGTCTCATCTGTGCAGCAGCAGGCATCCTGTGTGTCTCTCTGTGCAGCAGCGTAAAGCAACTGTGTGTCCTCTCTGTGCCGACCACCCGCAGTCACTCTTTGTGTCTCTCTGTGCAGCAGCAGCACTGTGTGTTGTCTCCTGAGTTGCAGAGGCATCAGTTTGTCTCTCTGTGGCAGCAGCAGCAACTGTGTAGGTCTCTCGTGTGGCAGGACATCTGTATGTCTCTCTAAGAATCACCGTCCACAGGTGGGATTCCCAAGTGAATCAACCTCCACTGGTAGTGAGCCCGCCCAAGAATCAACTCCACTGGATGGGCCCTAAGAATCAAAAACCTCAACTATGCGTGGCCCCAAGAAATCAACTCCCACTGCGGTGGGCCCCAAGAATCACCTCACACCATGCGAGGTGATCTCCCAAGATTGCCCCAAGGAACCTCCACCGGTGTATGCCCAAAAATCAACCCCCCCTCCACAGGTGTGCCCCAAGAATTTGCCATCCAACCGTGTGAGCCAGCCAAAAATCATCTCCACTGTAGGCCACATCCAAGAATTGCCCGCTCCCCACTCGGGTGGGGACCCAAAAAACAACTCCACTGGTGGCCATCATAAGTAAATCAACTCAGGCGTGTTGTGGCCCCAAGAATCAACTCTTTCCTGGTGAGTGGGCCACAAAAAATCAACAATCCATCGGTTGGGCTCCAAAAAACAACTTCCACCTGTTGGCCCCAAGAATTATACTGCAAACCACTTGTAGGCATCCAATAATTCAACTCCATGGTGTACCCACCAGAATCCAACTCCTAACTCCACATGCTGTGAACTCCTCCGAAGAATCACAATCTCACTGGTGGCCCCAAGAAGTCACCTTCAACTTTCTGTGGTCCCAAGAACACCTACACTAAAGGCTGGGCCACAAGAATCAGCTCCACTGGAGGCGCCCAAGAATCAATTCCACCTGGTGGCCAACCCCAAGATCACCTTTCACATTGGCCCCTAAGAATCACCCTCTACACTAATGGATCTCTAGACACCCCATTGTCTGAACACTTTGAGCCGTCCTGCTCATAACCAAACTGTAGCTCAATTATTTATTTTGCATACTCAAGCCCTACCCCGACGCTCCATTAGTACATGTGGACACCAAGTAGTGTCCTGATCGGACCTCATTGAGTAGTACCGTACTGGGATCTATTTTAAAAGGGGGGAGTGGGGGGGTATTCCTTCTTTGAATTGGGAAAACTTAGTGCTAGGACTGATCCAAGCTGAGTAGTAGTGTGAACAGAAGTCCTTCCACCAATCGGCCTCCACAGATTCGCTCTTCTGAAGGTGGTTGCATGAGGCAGGGTGGGGTGGAAGAAACAGCTGATAAACGGGGGGCTTTCTCTCACAATAGATAATAATACACCTTATTCATTATAATAAGACTGTACTATTAAAAGGTGGGTTTTTGCCACAATGCCTAGATTGTGGCACACGAGGGATCCTACCAAAATGGTTATTTAAAATCACTTTTCTAAATATAGTGATACATAAATTGCAGCCTGAGAGAGGCTACACCTTCCTTAACATGCCCATAGTTTACTTCAACAGCCTGCATTAGGGCTTTATGCAGAGCACAACATGGCGGAAATATAATCAGAGGGTCCAAATATGGATCCCACAACCCAAAACTTCCTTATCCTGATTGAGCAATCAATTCAAGAGTGCTGAGGAGGTACAGATAAATCTTATGTGTGAATACAAGAAGATCCACGAGTATATGTAAGTAGATCCCTTATGCTGGTGCACTGTGCTCCATGGCAGTCTCTCATCTCTTCTCTCCCTCTCTCTCTGAGCTCAGTTTGGCTTAGTTTACCTCTACTTTTTGCTTTCTTAGCAGGATCTCAGGGCAATCCCTAGGCAAAACCCCTTTAATGAAATGGAAAACCACAATGATGCAAACAAGGTGCTCTTTAAATACGACACTTATTGTAGCAACATTTGTATCTATTGTTGCAACATTGTATCAAATATGAAATGACACAGATGTTTCAGTCTCCGAGTCATCAGTGCCAGGAGCTGAGTCCCGTCTATCTGCTCTGTTTCAGCTTCGGGTTTTCTGGCTCGCTGTCGATAGAATTGGCTTCAATACAAAGTCTAAATATGGGATGAGCCCATCCGCTGACAATGATCACATAATGCTGAAGCTCTGCGCCGGAAGAATCACCCTGATTGTACAGCGACAAGGAACCACCACGAGAAGCGAGGAGCAGCGAGAAATTCCACACCACATGCACATAATGAGGAAACATAAGGGATAACAGGGAGATGCGCGTGAGAAACAGCACAAACCCAGACATCACAAGTCAACTGAAAGGTAACGAGGGAGACGAAGAGGAGGAAGAAACCCAATGGCCAACATTTAAAACTGCCCAGAAACAGCTTCATATTACTGCTTCATATACACATCCAGTCACATAATTATGACCACTCCTACTTATCCGAGGCATCAGCATAGCGGTAGCTCATTGAAGGAAGGTCCCATGTGATGTGCTGTCGATAGGCTTGGTGGATAATATACTGGCGTGTGTTGTATGGACTGTCTACGACACGATATACCACCTCTACATCGGTTGTCAAAGGGTTAAAAGGGGGCAATTTACCAGAGTTGGGTATAATTAAATGACTTTCTGTGTCAGGTGTTGAATTGCTTCTACTACTTGCAACTTGACAGTTGCCTAAAGGTGTTCCCTGCCCTCGGCCCCCGTAGGGAACGGCTGCGGTGAAAGTATCTAGTGTTGAGTCCGGGGAAATGCACTCTGCAAATCCTAACAGGAACTATATGGGCCCCTAGGAGCAGAACCCGGGAAGAACACAGTACCTCTAGCAACCAGCGCCAATCTGAGTTATGGGGCCCGGAGCATACGGCTGTACCAGCACCTCTTCTACCGCTAAAACCTTACCTAGTGTAAGGGGCCCTTGAGCAGACACAGATGTCACCCCTAGCACCTCTGCGAACGGTTCCTACTGTGTAACTGGCCCCTAGTGATCAGATACGGAAGTCACAGCAACTCGCCTGCGTACCCTACTGTGTTATGGGGAGCCAACGGCGGAGGAAGACAGATTGTCACTTCACCTACTGCTTAACCCTACTCGTGTTTAGGGGCCCAGCAGGAGCAGACGGATGAAACTTCAAACCATCTGCTACCACCCTTAATCTGTGTATGTGGGCCCCAAGGAGCAGACGGATTTCACTTTCACCTCTGCTAATCTCCGCTGTTTAGGGGCCCCCCAGGAGCAGACGGATGTCACCCCCCCACGAGCCTCGTGCTAACCCTACTGTTTAAGTGGGCCCTGGACGCAGTACGTGATCGTCACTGCACCTCTGCAACCCTACTGTTCTATGGGGCCCCTGGAGGCATCCGATATCAACTCGCACCTCTGCTAACCCCCACTGTGAATGGGGCCCCGGACGCAGACTGTAAGTCACAGCACCCTCTGAGCTACCCTACTGTTGGTATGGGTGCCCCAAGGAGCATACAGGATAAGACACTGCTACCTCTGCTAAACCTTACTGTGCTACTGGGGTCCCTAGAGCAGACGGGAGTTGGTCTACTATATAGACACCTCTGGCTACGACACCTACTACGCTAATATTGGATAGCTCACTCAACCGGATCAGACGGCCTAATTCACTTGCACCTCTGCTAACAATCCTACTCCCCCGTTGAATGAGAGGGACCCAAGACTAACGGGAGCAGTACCGGCAATTTCACGGTGCAATTCCTTGCTGAGCTGAACCATACCCTACATCGTGTATCGGGTCCCCATTGGAGCAAGACGGTGATGTCACTTTCTGCAAGCCTCTACTACTAACACCCACGTGCATGTGGTAAATAAGGAGCCGAGGAGCACGACAGATGTCACTGCGACCTCTGCTGAACACCCTACTGAGTAATGGGGCCCCAGGAGCAGAACGGGATGTCACTAGTCACACTTAGCTAACCTTACTGTGAATGTATTGGAGGTGGCCTTCGCCATAGCAATACGGTGATGTCACTCTCTGCAACTGCAACCTCAGCAAAACACCTACCCGTGAAGGGGACCCCAGACGCAAGCACAGATGGTCACTGCACCTCAGCTGAACACGCCTACCCTGTGTATGTGTGCCCTTGAGCAGACAACGGTATTGTCACTGTGTACCTCTGCTAACCCTACTAGTTGTAAGGTTGCCCCCCGAAGAGCAGAAGGATTGTCACTGCACCTCTGCTAAAAAACCCTACTTTGTTAATTGGGGTTACCCAGAGCAGCCCAAAAACGGATGTCACTGCACCACCCTGGCTAACCCTAATCCCCCCTGTAAACTATTGGGCCCACGGGCTCAGAGAAAACGGATGGTCACTGCAACCTCGCTAACAAACCCTAACTGTGTGTCTAGGGGCCCGCGTCGGATGCAGACGATATCACCTATGCAGCCACTGCTACACCCCAGCTGTTATGGTGTCCTACGGAGCAGACGGGATGCACTGCACCTTTGTCTTATACCCAGCTGTGTATGGTGCCCCAGAAGCAGATAGGATGTCACTAGCAACCCTCTTGCTAACACCTACTAGGTATGTGGTCCCCACCCCGGAGCAGACGGATGACCACTTGTCACCCCTACTGCTAACCCTAAATGTGTATTGGGCCCAGGAGCAGACATATTTCACTAGTACCCTCTGCAATCCCTAACTGTGCTATAGGTTCCCGCGGACAGAACGGATGTCGCGCACCTCTTGCTAACCCACTGTTGTTAGTGGGGCCGCCACCGGAGCAGTAAAGACTGATGTCGACTGCACCTCTGCTAACCAGGCTGCATAGTCGGAAAAAGTTTCCATTTTCCCAGCAGAAGTTTTCCGCTTCATGGAACAGAAAGACATTGGTGTGTCATGAAAGAAACATTCGAGAACAAACACCCTGCAACCATTTCTGGAAGAACACAAGTTGGTGATGGCAGTGTTATGGTTTAGGGAAGGTTTTTCACTTGTTACTCTCATGGGACACGCAATCCGATGTGGAAGGGCGCTTTCACACACCCTCACAGCCGATTTGGGTATGAATCCCATCCTTGCAGATACGTACACCATAAATGCTGATTGTACTCCTCTGTGGCGGATGGGATTCTTTCCACAAGGACCATGCCGACATGTTCACAACGAATTTGTCCAAGGAAACCTAAGCCCCTGCTATGAATGTCCAACATTGGTTGGACAGAAAGCAGGACCAGAGACTCCCATGTACCACCCTGAAGAGACCTCAAATTACCCAGACTTCCTATAGAACATAGTGTGGCGCGGCCACCTGGATGGGTGGTACTGTTTTTCTCTATGGACTAGATCCACGCTAGGCCTGTGGGGCCCCTGGATGGTGCGTTGTTGGCCTTTCATATGGACCCAACCAAGCATGCTTGTATCTGGGGCCCCTCAAGGTGGGTGCTTGGCTCTCATGCTCACTCCAGCAGCTGTGGGAGCCCCTGGATGGTGGAGTGTTAGGCGTCTAATGGATCCCCCTCCAGCAGCTCGTGGGGTCCACGCTGGATGCGTCGGTGGGGGGGGGGTTGGCTCAAGGAACCCCCTGCCAGAACTGTGTGGGGCCCCTGGATGAGGTGGTGTTGGCTCTATGGACAAGTCCTCCAGCAAGGCCTAGTGAAGTAGCCCCTGGAATGGTGGTGTGTCTGGCTCTATGGACCCCCAGCAGCGCCGTGGGGCCACTGGATGGGGGTGTAGGCTACTATGGACCCTCCAGGCAGCTGTGGGAGACCCTGATGGTGGAGTTTGGCTCTAATGGGACCCTCCAGCAGCCTGTGGTGACCCCTGGATGGTTTGTTGGCTCTATAGGTCCCTCCAGCAGCTGTGGGCCCCTTAGAATGGTGGTGTTGGCTCTATAGGAACCGCCCCGCCAGCACTGTGGAGCCCCTGTGTGAGTTGGGTGTTGCTCTATTAGGCCCACCACCAACACTGTGGGGCCCCCTGGGACTTGGTGGTGTTATGGCTCAATGGGTCCCTCCGGCCGCTGAGGAGCCCCTGCAATGGTGGTGTTTTGCTTCTATGGACTTTCCAGCAGCTTGGGAGGCGACTGGATGGTTGAGTGGCTCTAGGGAGACCCTCCATGCAGCTGGTGTGGGGCCCCTGGAATGGTGAGCGTTGGTTTGGGTTCATGGACCCTCCAGCGGGCGTGTGCGCCCCTGGATGGTGCGGTGTTGGCCTCTAGGACCCTCCACGGCTATGTGCGGCGCCCCTCCGGATGGTGTTGTTGCTCTAGTGGACCCTCCGCAGGACTGTGGGGGCCCCTGATGGTAATGTGGCTTCTTGGCCCCCTCCAGCAGCTGAGTGGTCCCCTTTTAGGGGTGTATGGCTTCTTTGGCCCCATGCCCAATCCAGGAAGCTGTGTGAGCCTCTGGATGGGGTTGTGGCTCTATGGACCCACAGTACTGTGGAGAGCCCCTGGAATGTGTGGGTGTTTGCTCTAGTGCAAGCCCACCTCCACAACTTGTGGGTGCCCCCCCCTGGATGTTTGGTGATTGGCTCTATGGCCCTCCATGCAGAACTGTCGCTGAGGCTCCTGGAAAGAGTGTTGGCTCAATAAGCCCCATCTCCCAGCAGCTGGTTGGGAGCCCCTGGATGTGTGGTATTGGCTCTAAGGACCCCGTCTCAGCAGCTGAGGGGCCCTCGAGATAGGTGGTGTGTTTGGCTCAAATGGACCCCGACTCAGTAGCTGTGATGTGTCCCCTGGGTATCTGGATGTTGGCTACGATGGCTCCTCCGAGCAGCCTGTGGGGCCCCCTGGATGGTGGTGTCTGGCTCTATGGCCCCTCCAGCATCTGTGGGGGCCCCTAGATGGTGTGTGTTGGCTCTATGGACCCTGCCGCAGCTGTGGGAGCCACTGGATGGTTAGGTGTTTTGGGTTCTATTGGACCCTCCAGCAGCTGTGGGGCCCCTGATGGTGGTGTGTTGGCTCAATGGGACCCTCCACAGTGTGTGATGCAGTTGGCTCCAGATACCTCTGACAACCTACCAGGACCTTATAGAGTCACTCTGTGTCCGTCTGGTGGTCATAATAATGGGACATGGCTGTGTAGAAGTAATTAAACACTTAGAGGCCCCTTTCATGAATGGGGCTTCAAAAAAGGTGCGATAGAATCGGGTGAATTTTAAATTTTTTGATCAGTTCCAGTGTGAAACCACATCAGATTGGGAAAATCCAGTCATCTGAGCAACTTCAATTATGACCTGGTCTTCAGGGCTGGATTAGCCTGTAGCTACAAAGAACAAATTGCTCGCCTTCCTCCTTCTTTTTTCCCATTTCTCTGCTTATTCTATGAGGTAATGGAATTCTTAAAACTCCCGTCTTCTGAAAGAAAATAAATTTGATGCATTTTTTACAAACTTTTATTTTCCCATTAAAGTAATTTTTATTATTATTTTTAGGTTTTATTTTTTTATTTTATTTTACAGTTATCATAAAACTTCCTTCCTTGTTTTTACGTATAAAAAAATTTGGTCTTAAACCGAGAAACCTTAAAAAGCAAAGTGCAATTTTCAAGCTAGCCACTCCATATGCGAAAAGCGTTACGGGGATCACCCTTGTTTCCAGAATTGGGGGATGCTCCGAGGGCTGTAAATTAACCATTGAGATGCCATGGTGGTCATGATCTCATCTAAAGGATCAAGAAACAGTGCTATGTGCCAGTTGGCCCTGCTTGACAAGATCGAGGGGTGCAGACCAGTTGTTATGACAGCAATGGGGCCCCCATGGTTCCTACTACACTATACCATAAAGTTCTGCAATCTGTTACTATTGCAGAACATTGTACAAAAGATCGCGTCCTCCAGAAGGACTAAGCATAAAAAAAAAGTTTAAAACATAAAAACATATGAAAAGTTCAAAACACCCATCCATTGCCCACCCTAGTGCAGTCTGCGCCAAACTTTGGCGTACGAATATTCATACATCTTTCAGACAGGGCTGCGACCATTTTTGGCTCAAACTACACCAGTCAACTCACGCAGCCTCATTCTTGCATGTCACCCTATGGTTTTTTGGTCAATTCATGTCCCCAAAAAATTGGAATAAAAAGCGATCAAGAAGTTACATCTACCCCACAATGATACCAATGAAAACAACACTTCAGCCCTCAAAAAAACGAGCCTTCACTCAGGTCTATGGATAAAAAAAAGAGAAATTTATCGCAGAAAATGCAAAAAAAAAAAATGTTTAAAGTTCTAAAAACTAACAAACGCTAAGAATTTGGTATCACAGAAATCATACAGTATACATCCCAGTAAAAGTTATGGTACTATTAATGGCACCATTAAAAAGTACATCTTGTCCCGCAAAAAACAAGCCCTTATATTTCTATGTAAAGATTAAAAAAAAGAAGAAGAGGAAAAAGTGTGAATATAAACCAACTTCACTATAGTGGGAAGGAGTTAAATGGAGACACAGTATTGGCCCCTAGATGTTTACAGATCGGTAATACGGCTATGTGCATCAGCACTAACATTTATCCTATCTTTGGATCCATTGTGATCATTTTGCTCTGTTGCAGCAATTTTGCAAAGCATAATGTATGATGGAAATGTCTGAAAAAACACTCAAACCAGAATCATACAAGAACTGCAACAATGAGTCAAAGATGCATGAACAATTTTTAAACATAATCCCTGCAATGTTCCCCTCTGAAACTTTTTCATTTTCATAGTTTACCACATTTATATCCATCCACAGTCATTGTACAGTCCCATTAACTTCCACTAACACAAAGGTGATGCTGGTTCCAAGATATTTTATTTTAACAAATCTTCACAACTTTCAAATACCGTCTATTTTATTTATTTGCCATAAAGATCACATTCTAACATGCACACGAAGTTCTCTATATACAAAAATACAACTATATAATTACTGTCCCCAAGGTATAAGAATATAACTACTATAATACTGCCCTCTATGTACAAGAATATAACTACTATAATACTGCCCTCTATGTACAAGAATATAACTACTATAATACTGCTCCTTTGTACAAGAATATAACTACTATAATACTGCTCCTTTGTACAAGAATATAACTACTATAATACTGCCCTCTATGTACAAGAATATAACTACTATAATACTGCCCTCTATGTACAAGAATATAACTACTATAATACTGCTCCCTATGTACAAGAATATAACTACTATAATACTGCCCTCTATGTACAAGAATATAACTACTATAATACTACTCCTATGTACAAGAATATAACTACTATAATACTGCCCCCTATGTACAAGAATATAACTACTATAATACTGCTCCCTATGTACAAGAATATAACTACTATAATACTGCTTTTATGTACAAGACTATAACTACTATAATACTGCTCCCTATGTACAAGAATATAACTACTATAATACTGCCCCTATATACAAGAATATAACTACAATAATACTGCCCCTATGTACAAGAATATAACTACTATAATACTTCCTCCTATGTACAAGAATATAACTACTATAATACTGCCCTCTATGTACAAGAATATAACTACTATAACACTGCCCCCTATGTACAAGAATATAACTACTATAAAACTGCCCCCTATGTACAAGAATATAACTACTATAATACTGCCCCCTATGTACAAGAATATAACTACTATAATACTGCTCCTATGTACAAGAATATAACTACTATAATACTGCCCCTATGTACAAGAGTATAACTACTATAATACTTCCTCCTATGTACAAGAATATAACTACTATAATACTGTCCCCTATGTACAGGAATATAACTACTATAATACTGCCCCCTATGTACAAGAATATAACTACTATAATACTGTTCCTATGTACAAGAATATAACTACTATAATACTGCTCCTATGTACAAGAATATAACTACTATAATACTGCTCCTATGTACAAGAATATAACTACTATTATACTGCCTCCTATGTACAAGAATATAACTACTATAATGCTGACCCTATGTACAAGAATATAACTACTATAATACTGCTCCTATGTACAAGAATATAACTACTATAATACTGCCCCTATGTAATAGAATATAACTACTATAATACTGCTCCTATGTACAAGAATATAACTACTATAATACTGCCCCCTATGTACAAGAATATTACTACTTATATAATACTAGCCCCTATGTACAAGAATATAACTACTATAATACTGCCCCCTATGTACAAGAATATAACTACTATAATACTGCCCCCTATGTAAAAGAATATAACTACTATAATACTGCCCCCTATGTACAAGAATATAAATACTATAATACTGCTCATATTTTCTTGATTATAACTACTATAATACTGCCCCCAATATACAAGAATAAAACTAATATAATACTGCCCTCTATGTACAAGAATATAACTACTATAATACTGCCCCTATGTACAGGAATATAACTACTATAATACTGTCCCCTATGTACAAGAATATAACTACTATAATACTGCCCCTATGTACAAGAATATAACTACTATAATACTGCTCCTATGTACAAGAATATAACTACTATAATACTGCCCCTATGTACAAGAATATAACTACTATAATACTGCCCTATGTACAAGAATATAACTACTATAATACTGCTCCTATGTACAAGAATATAACTATTATAATACTGTCCCCTATGTACAAGAATATGACTACTATAAAACCTTCTATTTTTTCCTCCATCTGGTCCACACCTTCATGCTGTCTTCTCCCGGCCAACCCTCGTCCCTGAGGATTTGGACACAAATGTCTTAGAATCTTCACTTTTCCAGCAACTCCTTACTTATAGGTATATAATCCCCTCAGTTGGGTAGCTCTATAGTTCCCATCAGACAGGAAGCTCTATAGGCCCTCTCAGACAGGTATATATAGGTCCCTTCAGACAGGTATATATAGGTCCCTTCAGGCAGGTATATACATATGTCTCCTTAGTTAGCAGGTATATAGATATGGAAACTGTCTAAAAACCGACTGTCAACCATCCACCTAGACTGTAAGTACTTGTCCCCACGGCACCGGTTTGCAGCCGGTTTTTAAGGCGGTTTGCGGTTTTGTAGGCCGTCTTAAAAACCGGCTGCAAAATAACACACCGGGCCACTAAGGAAAACCCGTGTAGCAGTCCCCACTGCACGGATTTTCCACTGGCCGCCCAAAAAACATTGTGCATGTTCATTCTTCTGTCCGGCTTTTGGACGGAATATGAACATATCAATGGGAAGGGGGCTCATCGCGGAGAAAAGCTGTCCCCCGGCGGCCGTGGGGACAGCACTAAAACAGGACAAACACCGGTCGGATAAACTGACTGGTATTTGTCCTTTGCGGTGGGGATGAGCCCTAATAGAAAACCCAGTAGTGTATGCCGAGTGGATTTGCAGCTGGATGGATTTTCACACCGCCGCCGTTCTGAAAAACCGGGAACATGCACAATCTTCCACCCAGGTTTCGGGCAGAAGGTGTGCTAGTCAATGGTTAAAGGG
>JAODAL010028115.1:0-53837 GCA_025379985.1 Phyllomedusa bahiana
AAACCCTTTGTTTTGCTAAGCCCAGACTGTGTACAGTTTCTCTGATTCAGTCTCTACATTGAGATTATCGGAGGTAGACGAAGAGAACCAAAATGTGGATGAAAACCATAATTACAGAAAAATGGCGAAGTATTACTGGAAGCATTATGACGATTATTTATGGCAAACTCTGCGAGAGAAAGGTAATTTAGCCAGTCAGTCTGGTTATCTGCACAATAGCACCTAAAGTGTTGCTCAAGAGTCTGATTAAATGCTCTGTCTGGACATCAGACTCCGTATGGAACGCCGAGGAAAAAATAAATGGATTCTGAGTTTAGTACAAAAGGCCCTCCAGAATATAGCTACAAATTGTACCTAACTTGAGCCTAAGCTCAACCTGTTGGACCGTTTTTCTGGTGACTGCAGTCCTGTTGTTACTTTCCGGGAGAGATGCAAGATGTAATTTCGGCTTAGGCCCCATGCACCTGGATCTGAGTAGCAATGAATGGGTTTTGTCATTTCATTGCTACAGGGAATGCCTAAAGCCTGGGCTTTCTCCTTTGACCCTTGATCTCCTGAACGCATGTGTTGCTGATGCCCTGGGTATCTCGTTGCTGCCTCTTTTATCCCCTGTTAATGTGGTTGCTATAGATAGTACACCCCTCTGTCAAGGGACAATTAAGTTCCACACTCCTCTGGTTAATTTAAGAGTAGGGTCTTTTCATTCCGAGTTTATTTTCTTTTTTTGTACTAGATAACCTACCTGCCGATATAGTTTTGGGTTTACCAAAGTAATAGGCTCACAACCCTATAATCAATTGGGGAAAAGCTGATATTGTGAAATACAGTCCTAGACATTGTTTAAAACTTTCATTGTCCTCTGTTTCCTCCAGCGACCCGTCCCGTACCTGAGTTTATTCAAGACTTTTCTGATGTATTTTCTGAGTCATGCTGTAGTATACTTCCTCCGCCTAGGCCCTATGACTGTGCTATCAAGTTACTTCTGAATTTAAAATTTCCTAAGGGTTGGATATACAATCTTTCTGCACCAGAGAGAGAGGCTATGAAGGATTATGTCAAGGGTAGTCTCTGAAAGGGTTGTATAAACTCTTCTACCTCCCCCATGGAGGCTGGATTCTTCTTCATCAAAAAAAAGGATGGAAGTCTCAGGCCTTGCATACACAACCGGGAATTGAATAAAATTACTGTAAAAAATCAGTACACTTTTCCCATCATCCCAGATCTATTCAACCAGATATCTGGAGCTACCCGGTGTTCCAAATTAGATTTACGGGTGCATATAATTCAATTGACATCCGCAAGGGAGATGAGCGGAAAACTACCTTTAATACCCCCGATGGACACTATGGGCGACATGTATGATTTTTGGTACCCAGGTGCCATTTTTTGGCACGCATTTGTAGCACAGACTGTGCCTGAATCCATTAACCTGTTTTACTGCGGGTCATAAACTTAGCACTTTCTAGCTACAAAGCGACAATTCTTGCTCAGGTAAACCACTTTTAAAGTGGTCTACTTGTTCCAGCAGTAATGCACCTGGATTTAGTGTACTAAAGATATATATGTGTAGCTTCGTACAGTTGTAGTGCGACACGCCCCCGACCTCAGACGCATTACAAAGTGCGGCCGGACGCTTTGTAGTGCGTCTAATATTGGAGAGCGCCTGTTTAAAAATACAGTGTACGGAGCTGCGCTAATTTTTTGACTAAAAAGACATCAGACTTAAGGCACAACCCCGTTCGTACATGTTGCCCTATAAATATTTGGTTATGCCCTTCGGCTTAAGTAATGCACCTGCAGTTTTCCAAAACTTTGTTAACAACATCGAAATTTCATTGGGCGATTTGTTATTGTTTATCTCAATGATATTTTAGTGTTTTCCTCTTATTGGTCTTCCTATGTTGAACATGAATGCATGGTCCTGAAGATTCTTAGGTAATTTCTCCTCGGGGTCCAAAAAGTTAAATTTCTTTGGTTATATTCAACACATGCCTTTTGTATGGATCCCATCAAGGTTCGGGCTACTTTAGATTGGGTACACCTGAATTCCCTGAAACCTCTGCAGAGATTTTTGGGGTTCGCCAATTATTACAAAAAGTTTATCCAGAACTTTTCATCCATAGCCAAACCTTTGACAGAACTCATGAAAAGGGAGCAAATTCTTGATTGGAAACCTGAAACTATTCACGCCTTTGAAACCTTGAAGAGGTGCTTTACTGAGGCTCCGGTTCTGGTTCCACCCAATCTCTTGTGCTCCTTTGTTGTTGAAGTTGATGCTTCTGAGGTAGGAGTGGGGGCAACTCTATCGCAAGGGCCCCCATCTTTGACTAACCTTCACCCTTGGGTCTTTTTCACACATCAGTTCTCCCCCCCTGAGAGAAATTATGACAATGGGAATCAGGAACTTCTCGCCATCAAGTGGGCAAGTCCAGACCACCTCTCCATTCACATTGGAGAGGTTTCAGAGCTATCAGACCCGCATCTATCAGACATTGATGGAATATCCTAATGATATGCCATCAATGTCTGTAGTGAGACAACTCCTTTAAGGTTTAGCTGTTTCATAAGCATAGGCACAAAGATTATAACATAGAGCATGCAACTGTATAAAACTTGCTTAACTTTCTGGTGACAGCTTTAATGCTGAGTCTATCAACCTGGTTTCTGCAGAGTGTCTGCTGCATCTTGGTCCTGCTACAGTGGGCCTCAATCCCTGCATCATCCCCAGACAAGAGGGATACTGGTGAGACATATCACTAATAATGACCTGTCTGTTCCTTCTTCTTAGTACTTATCAAAAAATAGTACCCCCTTTATGTCCATTTCTCAATCATAATGCCCCTTCAGTACCCCAGCTTAGCAATAATGTCCTATTTTGAACTCCACTTTCTCATTAATAATGTCATCTCTGATGCTGCTTCTCTGTAATAGTGCCTCCTTTTGCAGCTTTTTGCTATCAGTTCCTCCTGTGTTATCTTCTCTGTAACAGAGCCTTGTGCGTGCCACCTTCTCTTTGTACTTAAGGAATAAAAAAATGTTTGTACTCATTTAACCCTGTTTCCACAAGCTCTTTCTGGGGTTTCTCTGATCTATGCTGATAGGGCTGGGATGATGAGTAGGAAATGGAAGGAGACCGCCTTGGGCGCCACTTCATGTCAGACAAGAAGGGAGCGCATAGAGTGGGCAAAATTTTCCTTTGGGGAGTGCTATGCGCCCTATTTGCCTAGGGCATCAGAATACCTTGCTCCAGTCCTGTATGCTGTATTCTAATAGGCCTTAGGCTGGTTTAGGCCTGAAGGTGATGAGAAAACAAAACTAACTGAGTGGAGGCTGAGGAGATCAGCAAATCATCACAGATGACGCAATGTAGTGACATCATCATGCATATAGTTGAAAGTGGTGCTTACTATAGCCACCAGGTAAAATATCTGGGAGATGTGCCCAGAATGCCTGGTGTAGCCCTGGCAACTGCAGCCCAGGACATGGCGAACCACTAGTAATCTGCCTGGAAGGGCAGATAGCCAGTCTGGGCATAGTGATGCAAACCATGTTTCCCTGAAAATAAGATATCCCCTGAAAATAAGACATAGTGCATTTTTTTTTATGCAATTCAGAGTTTGGCTGCTTATGCTGATGTTTGTGATGAAATCACTACAATATATTAATACATATTGATGTTTTGTTCAACAATAAATGTTAATTCTTGTGCATGGAATAATAAGACCTCCCCTAAAATAAGTCTTAGATCGTCTTTAGGAGCAAAAATTAATATAAGGCAATGTCTTATTTTCAGGGAAACAGGGTAGGAGGCATAATATTACGCAATTCTAACTGGTTGACTATAAAATAGCATGAACATTTGTGGAGTATTTCATTACCAATTATTTTTTTCATATTTTTATACCTTCTTAAGGCTTCCAGCATCATGATGAAGAAGACAGAGAAGAGAAATTGAGTAAATATTTTAGTAAGTCAAATACTGCATTTATATCAGGAGGAAAGAAGCAGTCAGTATGTTAAACTACTAATCACAATGTAGCTACCATGTTGGATCAGAATAAGGTTTCTAAAAAGTAATAATCTTAGAAAGTTTTATATGTCCATTTAAAAACATGAAGTCTCTTTTATACTGAAAAACATTGAGAATTGTTTCTTTTAAATGACTTTACAATGAACACAACTCAATTTTTTTGAGGTTTGTCTAATAGCCTAGTGTACGTCAATGTAAGATGCTGCCTTTAATCAGGGCAACATTTTATGGTGATGGATCTCCTTTAAAGCTTTTGGCCCCATTCACATTACCAGTGAATTTTTTACACTCTAGTGCCCCCACATTTATAGCTTTAGCTATAGGTTTCTTTTTTGTAAATGTTCTTTTTGTATTAAGACTTTATTTTGATTTTTCAATAAAACTGTTGGAAACCAAAAACTTTCATAGTATCTCAGTAAAAGTATAGTATATCTACATATGTTCATCAGCTCCCAATCTACTTCTATTTTTTAGGAAGGCATGATTGATCAGAATTGTAGGTTAGAGCAATCATTAAATAAGCTATAACAATAAAGAACATATTAAAAACATGGTTAAGGATTTACATACATTAACTTTGATTTTGCAGTCTTTTGTAATAATAGTGGCCCTTAGGTTCTTAGTTTTTCATGTTGTAAAGCTATTCATTTCCAATGGCAAGACTATACTGTGTGCACAGTTATTAGGCAAGTGAATATTTTGACCAAATCATCATTTTTATGCATATTTTCTGCATTATTATGGCAGCTGGAAGCCTAATGAAGACTTCCATGGTTGCTATGTTTTTGTTTCTATTGCTTCCTGCTCCAGGCAGGAAGTAATAGAACCTCCGTTTTTGTAACCCTTCTACATGTTTATACAGATGATTGAGCTCCCTAGTGGTCAAGTACCCTAGGAGGTCGGGTCGGGACAAGGCATTTTGGTGCCCTAGGCAAGTAGCGCTGATGGCGTCCCCCTCCCCCGAAAAAAATTAAATCCCTGGTACTAATCTGATGTATGTATATCATATAATATATTGCATATGCAAAAATACATACAAATAGCTATAACGACTATTTCTAGGGAAGACACCTCTTATTAATGGTCGTACATTTGCCATATAACATCACTATACAAGCAGCACATTGTATCGCCATACTGTAACTGAGCAACCAATATTATCAATGATAACGCTACATGAAGACCAACTACCAGATGTACATAGGCTCTACAGGCATAAAAGTGATTACAGTTCAGGGACTTACAGAACACCTCTTCTCTAATGGGAGTCATTCTCTTTCCCTCTTCTTCTCCATCCGACTACCATGATAACTTCTCCTGGCCACGACTTGTCTCTGCAGAATTTACCATACAAATAACTTAAACTCCTCAATTTTCTAGCATCTCCCTAGCTGCTCTCTACCTCTGTAAGAAAAACTCCTCATGGGGTGATAGGTGGAGGTGGGGGGGTTATAGCGTGTTGGGTGGAGGTGAGGGGTCATGGAATGATAGGTGTAGGTGATGGAGCCATGGGGTGATGAGGGGAGGTGAGGGGGCTATGAGGTGATAGCTGGAGATGAGAGGGATCATCGAATAATAGGTAAAGGTTTAGGGGTTATAAAATTATTGCTCGAGGTGCGGGGTCAGGGAACCATAGGTGGCGGTGAGGGGGGTAGGGGGGGATGGTGGGAGGTAAGGGGTTGTATTTTTTTTTGGGGGGGGGGCATTTTGTGTCTCCATCAGGTTGTATAACACAATGGTATGGGGCAGGAAAGGAGGTACAGTCTATAGCTTACAAGCACAATTTTCAAAGGGGAGACAAAGGACCAACCCCACCAGAGATTATGTTGTAGCTGTGGCTTGTTCTCTCCTCCAAGGAATTTATCGTGCAGCTGAAGTCAATCCCTTGCATCTGCAGAAGATCAGCCAAAACCTTAACCTTCATCGGGGCAAGGGATAGAGTTTAGTACTAATATTTTTTTAATGTTTCTATTCTTCTACATGTTCCCTCCTTTGGACTACAATGGATTCGTTGGTATATCTCAGATTAGGATTGGATTCATAAAATGGTCAACGGGGCTGATGTCGGGGAAAGTTTATTTAAGTAAAGTGTTTTTTTTCCAGTTCTGTATACTTTATTTTAACAGTGGTGATTCTTGTCACACAATGCTGACACTAACCCCCTATCACTATTACCCCTGTACCTAATGCACTAGGAAGAGCTGGGTAACCATTTGGAGTGGACCCTCTAATGTGATGATCTGCTTCTGGGCCGGCTGCAGGCTGGTATTTTTAGGGTGGGAAGATCAACATCCATAGATCTTAACATCTTAATAGTATCAGGCTGCAGCTGCCGGTTTTACTTTGGCTGGTTATGAAAAATAGTGGGGACCCCATATTTCCTTTTATTATTTGCATAAGAAAAAAAACTATGTGGGTCCCCCCCCATTTTCCATAACCAGCCAAGGCAAAACCAGCAGTGGCAGCCTGATACTATCAGAATGAGAAGAACCATCGATATTGGTCCCTTCCCACTCTAAAAATACCAGCCTGCAGCTGCTCCAGAAGCGGACCGTCACATTAGAGGGTCCACTTCTGACGGTTACCAGCTCTTCCCAGTACCCCTGGTGCATTGGTTACTGGGGTAATAGTGACGGGTTAGTGAGAGCCTTGGGGAACAAAAAACACCACTGGCTGACACCAAACCCAAGCGATAGTAATGAAGAGGCATCTGTCAGATCCTTCATTACGAACACTGGAAAAAAAACACAAAAAAACCACCAGAACTGAAAAAAACACTTTATTTAAAACAACACTCCATGACACTATCCCTCATTGACCATTTTATTTAAGAAATGTAGCTAACGCTGGTCCGCCATAGTCCAATGAATTCACCATAATCCAAAAGGGGAACCTGTCAAAAAACAGAAACACTATACAAACATATGCAATAATGGATGCTCCTTCCCCAACAACATCCTGCTTTCCTATCATAGGCTGCTGTAGGGGATGTCACCCAGCTTTCCGGGATGTGAATAGCATGTCCAGCTACTGGGAAAGCTGGGTGACCTCCCCCACTGCAGGCTCCCAGAAAAGCTGTTTAACCTATAGAGCACCTGGGAAAGCTGGGTGACAACCCATCCCGTACAGCAGTCTATGCTAAGAAAGTAGGTTGCTGTGGGGTATGGAGCGTCACACAGATTTCTTGGATGCTGAATAGCCTATTCAGCGCCTGGAAAAGCTTGGTGACATCTCTTACAGCAGGCATCAAGGAAAGCTGTGTGCCTGCTGTGGGGGATGGGACATCACCCAGCTTTCCTTGATGCCTGCTGTGGAGATGTCACCCAGCTTTCCCGGGCACTGACTATCTAGCATCCAGGAAAGCTTGGTGACATCCCCACAGCAGGCACCCAGGAAAGCTGAATGCCTGTTGTGGGTTAAGAGCATAACCCAACCAACTCCCAACTGTCACCTCTGAAACTCTAGCAACCACCCCCACTCTAAACCCCCTCTACTGTCTCCCAACCCTCCACCCCTCCTTGTAGGTAGAAGCAGGCACCCTAGGTGATCGCCTACTTCTGCCTACCCATCGTCCCGACCCTCATAAGAGGACTAAGTATGACATCAATTATCTTGTGATAATGGGTAAATTGATAGAATATATTAGGCAGCAAGTGATTAGTAAATTGATGTGTTGGAAGCAAAAAATGCTCAAGTATAAGGATCTACGAGACTTTGACAATGAACAAGTTGCAATGTCTAGATGAGTAGATCATCGTAAATTCTATCTATAATATCTATCTATCTATCTATTTACATGTTATTGAATATCGTGATATTGAACATGATATTACTAGATACATGTTCATGTTATGTTATCCAATCACACAGATTATCCCTGGGATGGATCAAGTCTAAAGTCTTTGGAGATAGATTTGAAGGCCTTGGAGAAGGTGGATCATTTTGCTTCAAAGGTACACAATAATTGTTGGAATTAAGGAGATCCCTAACCTGAGAGACATACTTAACCTTTGGGTCATATGTAATAGGCAGGGCATGTGTTCCAGGGGACTGAGAGCCAGGGGGCGTTGAACAAATCACTCCGTTTCAGGCAGGGTATTACAATTTTGGCTATTATAGGGAACCAAATGCCCTTTCCTGGGTGAAAGTCTCACTACCACTGTGACTTTCCTGGCTTAGACTGCTATTAATAACATTTCTAGAATGTTTTATAGTATTTCTTCAGCAAGAACACCACAAGAAGTTTTCTTGAATCCATCTCTTTTCAGATAGACCGAACTGGTCTATCTGAAAAGAATTGGATTTGTGTGTCCCAAACCTTAAATCTTTCACTCTGATCCTAACCCAAAATCTACACCTTATACTGACTGAGGAACAGTATACCTTCCCTCCCTCTGATCACCCACCCCACGTGTTTTCATCTAGGGCTTGCCATTGCAACTGGAAGCCTGCTGAAAGTCTCTGTAGCTGCCATGTTACTGCTCCTGTTACTTCCTGCTTCATGGAGGAAGTAATAGAAATGCCAACTTCGTATACACTTCTGCATATAATACAAAAGCATGTACAAGCAATAGTGCCCTCTAGTGGTCAAGTACCCTTGGTGGACTAAATTGTAGAAGAGTAAAAATATGGATAAAGGTTAAAAATAAAAAGTGAAATAGAAAATCTTAAAAGATCAAACCACCCCCATTTTGCCATTTTACAAAAAGTTACACAAAAGTGGTATCATCGTGTCCATACAAATCTGATGTATTAAATTATCCAGCCTGCAAAAAGATGAGCCCTTGCCCAGGTCAATCAGTGGAAAAAAGTTACTGGCCGCAGAAAATGGCGCTGCAGCGCAAAGTTAAAAAATAAAAATTTACTAAAACATGACGAAAACCCTACATATTTGGTATCACCAGAATAAAACAAACTTGCCCAAAAACAAATGGTCAGGAAGGGGTAAATTTTCTTTTTTTACTAGGTTTGAATGGGTTAACTTACCAATTCTCCTGCGTTTCTGGTCCCAGGGCGCTGTCGCTTAGACATCACCTCAAACTGACGTCACTTTTGGTAATCTTAATGTGGTGTTAGACTAGAAATTATGTTTTAATGATACCACTTTGTGACCGTAGACGTTGGGGAACAGGCAAGTTAACCCATTCAAATTCAGTGAAAAAAAAACCTAACCCACTTATAGGTTTAGGGTTATGGTTCATTTTTTTGGCAAATATGGCCAAAAGTGGATTTTCTTGGATTTGGGTTGAATTTTCCTTTGACCTAAGTCTGGAGCACAACACTTACCACAATAATATGTTTCCTTGGTTGCATATTTTACATTTTTGTCTGCTGATCCATAGACTGAATACACAATGCTGTACATGACATTCTCCTGGCTAATAAAAGTATATAGTTGGCTGCATTAGGGAATAATTAGAGTATGGTTCCCTATGCAGGATCATCATTTGTTTGTAAGAGAATCTATCTCTTCATCTTTGTGACCCAAATTAATCATAAAGTATACTGACAGCTCATTCATATAAAGGGGTACAATATAATACTACATTTTTTAGCTGGAGAATTGAGCTACCAGGTTCTGACACAGGTTACAGCTGATCACTGGCTGGTTCAGCAGTGTATAGCCTGCTATTAACACATTGTCAGAGGACTTTTCTTATAAAAAGGGATTGTCTTAGGCTATATTTATTATTTAAGATTTAAGCGACAACCTAGTACATTAGTGTAGGTTGATCATATGGAGCCTGTTTGTTAAATGTATATTGTAGCTAATATACCTTAAAGGTAACCTGTAAATACATTCATGATGCCCTAGCCACAAGCACTATGATTGCATGATGGGTGTCCATCTTCCATTAGACTGTTTATTAATCTATAGTACAGTAGCTTAACACTGTTTTATGGCCTCTGGTACATTGTGGACTCAGGGAGAATTGTCTATTGGGCATTTGACCTCTCCCAATTTGGTTCAGCTTGACCAGTAAGTGATTTCTTATTTGTGTATATGAAGATACCTATCAATCACGCTATTTGGGTTAGAGTGAAAGTACAACATAGCCGATTGTAAGCATGGCACCTGTTATAAATCATACTGCCCTGTGATTAGAACAGCATGAGTGTCCTGACAAGTTCCTTTTAAGCTCAAACTTCTTGAAGTGTATGGTTTGCAGCAGGGTGACCTTACTAGTTTAAAGAATCGCTTACATCATACAGAAAAAAAGATTTTTTCCTGTCACGTCAATTTCATACAATATAATATTAAATGAGGCATACTTATCTTTATATCAGTTGGACACCAATGGAACAGTGGAGCAGTTAGTGCAAGCACTTATACATGATGCCAAAACAGAGCTGGAGAAAACCAGAGCTATCTGGATATGGATCTGTTATCACATAGGTAAGCCCAAATAAAGTGTGGCATATAACAAGGCATATAATATTACTTACTATCATGTACATGCACCCTGTAGGGTGTTCATTCTATATGAAGCACCATATTGTCCCCCAGGATCAATGTTTCTGCAGGAGAGGGACACTGACCAGTCTATTAAAGCACTTCTTGATTCCATCAAATTTAGACACCACAGCTGTTGTTGGTGTCTTTGAAATGTATTTGCTAAGCTATTTATCTTATCATGGAACAATAAAGCAGAAGGAAGAATTCCATGTACTGCTAAGTGCCAGGTCTCCTATTCTTCTGCTTTGTTTCTTGGACTTTTTTGCTTGTAGATAACACTACTGAGCATCGCTGACCTGGTCATCCTTGAGTATAATTATGGTTCTCTTTGAGTGTCGGTGCTTCTTTTGTGACTGTGCTTCTATGGGAGAGTACTTCATTAAGAGTATTTCATTGTTAGATCAAGCCAGTATTTTTGACTTTGTCTACCTCTGTATAAAACTGTAGGTATAGTATAGACCCATAGTGAGCCATGCTATGGATCTAATGTCAAAGTTGAGTGATTAAGGATTTACATGATAAAACCATAGACTTAGCCAGTGAGAAGACCTTATCAATAGTGTTGATCGAACCGTTCTAGAAAAGTTAAGTTCGAGTAGAACATCTCGATTTTTTAGAACTCGAACTCAACAGAACATTTTACTGTTCGTTCAAGTAAAGTTCTTGTTCAACATGCCATTTTCAGTTTCGTTTTCAGCAGCTTTCTGCACTTTTGGTGGCCATCCAATCACCTTTCTGTACTTTTGGGGTCCATCGAATCAGTACAGAGCACATAGAAGTGTCAAAAACATCATCATTGAGGTGTAGGGCTCTCAATGGCTGCTAAGATCACATAACCATGTTATATATATATTTCACTATATTGCCTTGGGAACGCCATTTTCAGCTCACTCTCTGTACTGTACAGACTGCTCTTAGTTAGTTAGATAGCATTTTCCTCTCCATAGACAGCAATAATTAGGGAGTTTGGTATTGCTGGCTGCATCTTTCCAACACCCAGAAGTTGTTATTTGGCGACATTTGCAGGTTCACATAACGCCTAACTCTCATATACCTGGATATATATTATACAGAGTGCTTGGATTTGGTAAATCATATTCCGTGCCCAAAAGTACATGTCGCCCATGGTGTTCTAGTATGTCATGAAGATTGTGCAAGAGTCTGCATGATCAGTGCATGAAACCAACTATGTATTTCAGCTGGCCATGACTGTAGTTCACTCTGGTCACGGCTGGTTAACCCCTTAGATGCCTCTGTCATCATTGGCACCCCTGTGGCGTGATAGGTCAGTGTCGATGGCCTTTCTAACAACCCGGGAGCCTTTGTAAGCCTTTGTTGTTTGTGACATCATCACGCTCGGGGCATTGCCAGACGTGATGATTGACAATTTGTAGTACAATGCAGTACATTGATGTACTGCATAGTATTATCCCAGCAATCTAATGATTGCACATGCACACTGCCTTTTTCCCAATAAAAATTCCAATCATCTTAAAAAAGGTAAAAAAAAAAAAAAAGGACACATATTTGGTAATGCCGCCTATAAATCTGTCTTGTTATTTAACACACATGATGAATAAACATACAAGAAATGGGACATTACTTACTCAAAAAACACTCCAGTCTTAGGGGCTTGTTCACAGCTCAATGGCTGTTCTAAACTTGACCCAGTAGATAGCACCTCTGGCCTTTATGCTAATTGTTAAAAAAATCACAGGTGCATCTATTTGCTTGAGCAAGATGAATAACTGCACACCAACTTAACACCTATTCACGCCAGCATGCAAAAAAGCCGCAGTATAATGCATGGGGAGATTGCACAGATGCAAAATTACCAATAAAACAACCACTCACACAACCTCAGTGCATGAGGGGGGTGGTTGCTGGTACTGCAATTGCATATAATAAGGCGATACAAAAGGGTGCCAAAAATATAGATACGTGTGGTACACCATGCTGGTTTACAACCTATTAGTGACACCCTTACTATTAGACTAGGCGGGCTGCCCAGCACTTTCTAAGTGTCCAGCACAATACACAGGCACACTCTGCAGAGTTGCTAGCTTCTGGGTCCAGTTTAGTTCAGCCATTGTGCTGTGAACAAGCCCCTAAGAACGCATGATGAATACCATAAAAAAGGCAGAATTGAAATTTTTGGTCATCCCACAGAATAAATAGCGTCAAAAAGTCATATAAACCCCAAATTAGTACCAATGAAAATGTCAGTTTGCCCTGCAAAGAAATAAGCCCTTACATAGCTCTGTATATGGAAAAAATAAAAAAATGATGGCTTTTAGAAGATAGCAATGGATAAACATTGTTTTACACAATAATTTTTTTTTACAACATAAGAAAACTATATAAATTGGGTATCACCTTAAACATATTGACCATAGAGTCATTTATGCCAAATGGTGAGTTTATAAAAATAAAAAACACTACCATTACTCATTATTGTATTTTGTTCATCCTGCCTCCCAAAATCTTTGATAAAAAGTGATCAACGTGTCATATGGACCCCAAAATAGTACCAATAAAAACATCAATTCATCCCACAAAAACAAAATCCTTATGTAGCTCCATATACAGAAGAATACAAAAGTTATGCCTCTCAGAATATGATATAAAAACACAGGGCAACATGTCAGAAAAGAGGCGCTTCCACATCAGTTTTAAGGCGCATTAAGTGAGTGTATAATGCGCCAGAATAAACCTGCAAAAAATCTGGCATTTGGTATTCCTTGTATAGCATATTCAATGTGCCTAATTTAGGCGTATACCAAAAAAGGCACATAGCCCCTCATTGAAGCATATTTGTTGCGCCTAATTTAGGCGCATTCAAAAGTGTCAAATGCGCCTAGTTTTGGTGTACGACAGTTCATTTATATAGAGAATACGGTGTCAACAGTGTTTTGGTGCAAAATACACCAAAAAAATGGTGCAGCCCTAATGGGACATGTCTCACACAATTTTTTACAAAAGCAACGTCATTGTGTAAAAATAGTAAAACATAACATACTATATAAAATAGATATCATTGTAGTTATTTCGACCGGCATAATAAAATTATCATTCCATTTATACCGTGCGGTGAATGCTGTAAAAATTAAACTCATAAAATAACTGTAGAACACCTGTGGGCTGAAAATGCACTATAAAACCCCTATGTGAACTCCCCAAAGGGTTTGATTTATAAATGGAGGGACTTTTGGGAAGTGTCACTTATTCTGATACTTTGGGAGCTTTGCAAATGTGACATGGCACCCACCAAAATCTACATTCCAAAAGCCATATAACAATCCCTCCAGTGTTCACCCTGCCATGCACAAAACAGCAGTTTCCACCCATGTACAGTATATTGTATTGCAAAACTTGGAAGAAATTGCGTAACAAATTTTGGGGTGCTTTTTTCCAGGATTCCTTGTGAAAATGAAATATTTTCAGCTAAAACTACATATTTTTGGAAAATCTAAAATCTTTATCCTAATGAAAATGAGGTCAAATGTCTAGTATGTGATCCTCCTATTCTGAGTCTTGTGCTTAATTTAAATAGCGCACTAGGGCCACATAAGGGATAACTCGAAAAATGGTAGAATCAGGGGAATTGATATTGTGTTGCTTTTCCCTGTTATCACCTACTGTGTTTCAGTGAATAATGAATTAAAATTGAAAATCTGCTAAAAAAGTGAAATTTTAAAATTTCACCTCGACTTTGCTTTAACCTCTGTGAAACACCTAAAGGGTTAACAAACTTCCTAAATGCTGATTTTATTACTTTAAGGGGTGTAATTTCTTAGATGGAGTCATTTATGGGGGTTTTTAATTTTCAAGGCCCTCAAAGCCAAGTCAGAACTTTTCTTGAAAATCTGAAAAATTGGTATTAAATTTATAAGCTCTCTAATGTCATAAAAAAAAGACATTGATGCCAAAAGAAAGTAGACTTATGGTAGAAAAAAATATTGCGTGGTTTAACTATCTGTCTTACATGCAAAGAAATTTTTACCTTTTTAAATTTTTACAAACTTTCATATTTTGAGATTTTTCACAAACAAGCAAGGACTATATTGACCAAAATGTATTACTAATTTAAAGTACAATGTATCACAAGAAAACACTGGATCACATGGCTATGGCAAAAAAATTTATGGCATTACATAATTTGGCATTACACAACTTAGTTTTTTTTATACTACAGAACAATCATTATTATTTTTTAATATATGTCTTTTGGAAATAGAGTATGATACTAAAGGCTATAAAAATACAGCTCTACGATCTTCTGACCCGGATGATGTATTGCGTACAAGAAAGGGAGTCTGTGCTGGATATGCCTCACTTTTCCAACATATGTGCAGGTAATACAAAACAATAGCTGGTGAGTAACTCATTTGCTACTTTCTAGTGATCATATCGGCTATTACAATCAATTGCCTCCAAGCAAGAGGCAGTTTGGAACATTGTGATATTCTCTGGGATGTATGGTACAGAACAGTGAAGGGAAGGCAGAAGTGACCCCTGGCTGCTTATTTACAGATGTGTCTATACTTACATTTCCCTTTGGTTCAAGATATTCTGAGATGAGTAGTGCAAAATGACCAGCTGAAAATAATTTTTCTGCTCCCTTGATCATGTGATGTGTTGAACCAGTGGTGGTGCTTCAGGGAAATTGAAAAGTTTCATCTAGGTTTTCCTACAAATTACAGTTGGGGGTCCCAGCAGGGGGACATTTCGTAATACACTTGTTGTCAAAGGAATCCTCTAACAAGTTGGGATTGTTGGAAGCAGAGCATCATAAGTCTAGTTTTCAACAAAGCATTTTTTGGGAAAATACTGCATCCATATGTGGTTGGAAAATAATAAGTAAGTGAATGTAAACTTACCAGAAATTAAGATCTGTTTTACTTAAGATGACCATAAAAAATAATCAATATACAGGCGGACTAGATGGACCATGTCTTCTGCTACCATAAATCTTCTATGTTTCTAGTACTCTCTAGTCATCATATAAAATTAAGTCTTTTAAATCATGAGGTATTTTGTCAACCTGTCCTGGTATCATAAAGTACTATAACCAGACTTATCCATGTACACAGTTGAGTCACATTATTAGAACTACTTCCTACTTTCGACATTGGCAGTGAGTAGCTCATGAAGGAGGTCACATATTGTGAGCTGACTTGGTGAGTCTATCAGGTGTTCAATAGGCTGTCTGCACATATATCCCTTGTTGATGTTGTAGGTCAAAGGGAACAATTTATCAGAGTTGCAAATAGAAATAATAATTGGCTTACAAGCCAAAGATTTCATAATTTCTTAATCTGCGCAGTTTGTGAATTGTTTGCAGTGAAAGTGTATCGTGAGTGGACAAATGGTGCCATTTTGAATAAGTGACATGGAAACTGCGAAGCACCACATGCCATTGATGAGAGAGGTGAACATCGGTTATGATGGCATGTAAGGGTGGACTGATGCTACAGTGGAACACCTCAGTGAATATCTCCAAAAATTTATATGGGCCAACTTTGAATCATTACACTAGTGATAATGATATCCAGTGTTGTAACAATTTCTTCCTGTTTCTCAATAGCATTGCTGGACTCCAGTGTAAAGAAGTCAGTGGTTATGCCAAAGGAGCAGGCTATAAGACAGGACAGAAGATCCCTCATGACACAAATCATGCCTGGAACATGATACATTTGGATGGAAGCTGGCACTTGTTGGATAGCACTTGGGGAGCTGGACATACTGATGACAATGTCTCAAATTTCACCTTTGAGTATGTTCTCTATCTTGTAATAATGCATACTTCTCATAATAAGTGTGAAAATGAGGATGTTTCTATCAAAACCTAAAATCAGAATCAGGTGCACAAAATTAGGTACAAATGATCAAGTGTAAAGCTATTGAGGCAGTCACACTATGGTTACTGTATTTACACAGTGACCTTGGGTCAAGTCCTCTGTTAAACATAAAAAAAGCTTCTCAACAGGTTATAGTAGTGTAAATTATAAGGCTATGTCTACACAGCACAGGTTTTCTGTCGCATTTTCATCGGTTTAAGTATTTTGAAACAGCCGAGAATCAGACGGGGCCTTGTGCTGCATAGACAGCAAGGAAAAACCTGTGATGTAGTCTATACAGCATGCAGTTTGCCATCGGATTCCTGTACATTCAGTTGTATGGGCCAACGGCAAAAAAACTAAAACAGACCACGGCTTTTGAGCAAATTAATACAAAAAAAGTGATCCCGCATAGGACAAAATTCTGACGTATTTTGTCCTATGCGGTGTAAACATAGCCTAAGACTTTTTTTTCCAGTACATGATATTAGCATGATATTTACATGAGATCAGATGATTTTCCTCAGTATTAAATGGAATTAAGTTTTACTTTCACTTCTTCATACAGAGATCACAATCTTGTAAAATGTTTTATGTGGGAGATCCCAAACTGTGCAGGGAGAGCTTGGGGGACATAGCTGCTTGTACATGGTTAATCTGATCTTTCACTCTACATACACTGCGCACCCACAGCACACTGAGGACATATATCTAACAGGGTTTTTACCTGTTTCTTCCAGCTTTCCTCCTCTATAGCACACAGGCATCCATATTGCCTGCGCTAGTGTAATACACCCAACCACAAAAGCTTCCCCATGTACAAATTATACAAATTTAAAAGATTCCCCAGAGCACAATGGACTCTCCCAAAGCTCAGAAGCAGATAGTTTCACAGAGCTGTCAACATATGATGTCAGGAGCCAACTTGGCCCAAAACTTCAGTCTGCCACTGCTTTTTTTTTTTTTTAAACTGAATTACATAATTAAGCATATTTGAGAAAAGTGTTTTATATCCTAGTCTTCTATTACTTTAGGTTCTCTGGAGGTGATAGGTCCTCTTTAAATGACATGTCATATTCTTAAACTATGATAGTGATAGTGATGGGGACCAAATTTGCCCCTAGCTATGCCAATTTATATGTAGGTGGTTGGGAGGAAAAGACAATATTTCCAGGGGGCCAACCTGAGAGAAGATATAGCCTTATGGAAAAGGGTTTATAGACGATATTCTATTTATTTGGAAAGGATCTTTGGAATCATTAAATGTGTTTTGGAAAATTAATAATAATGAATATGTTTTTAACATTCAATTCAGAAATTAAGTAGAAACCACATAAACTTCTTGGAAATTACTATATTTCATAGAACAAAAAATTCTACAGACAAAAATTTTCCCAAATAAAAAAACTGACACCAACAGTTTTCATACCATCCTCCAGTTGCCATCTTACTAGATGGTTATCAAATATACCCAAAGTCAATTCTTGCAGATACGCAGAAATTTGTACAAATGTTCATCATTATGAGGAGAATCCATCAGACTTTCGAAGCAATTTATTGCTAGAGGATATTGGGGGGAAAAAATGTTGAAAAAAACAAAAATGAAATAAAAACAATTTCCTAGAATATACTTTTAAAAGAAAAGAAAAATCTGAAAAACCGGAAAAATAGGAATTTCTGAGGAAGTAACTAGTCTTCCGATTGTGATTCAATATCATGATCAAAGCAATATTTTCTAAAGAATTATAAAAAAAATTGGGAAACTTCTGAAACAGGATAAAATGGTGGGGGAATATTTACCCGTTGTTCCCAAAGTAGTTTTTTAAAAGAGCTCGTAACTTGGGAAAATGTTAGCCCCACTATACGTTCTAATAAGTTTGGGAATGGCAGAGTGAATGAAGACATAAAAGGATTTTTTCCATGCGGAAATGTTTTCGGTTGTAAAAACTGTAAATGAGTAGTAAAAACAAAATGGTGAATTCTGCAATTTGGGAATGGAAAGGTTTGAAATAAAACACTTCATAAAACCCTTGTCAATCAAAAGGCATAATATATGCTATAAAGTGCCCATGCAGAAAAAATATGTGGGCAGAACTAAACGATCATTACCCCCCGCATGAGGGAGCATGTATACAAAATAAAAAAGAGGCTATCTGGGACAACCCATTATCAAAACCTTTAAAGTTCTACATCAAAGCTCATTAGAAAATACATGTCTTTTTTGGCATCGAGAGTGTGAAAAAGGACTGGCGAAAGGGTGATCTAATAAGTAAGATGTCCAGAGCAGAAACAAGGTGGATTTTCAATTTGAATTCACAAATACCAAATGGTTTGAGTTCAGATATTGAACTATTTGCGTTTTAAGGTTGTTCGTTTAAAAAAAAATAAAATAATAATAATTTGAGAATTTTTCTTTCTTTCTCTCTCCCCTCCTTTTCCTTTTTTCCCTTGGATTTTAAATGGGACAGCATTCCAGTGATTGTTTTAATCCTTTGCACATTAATGTGCATAATTGTTGTTTTTCATTGCAGCATTATTTATTGTATTTATTATTTTTGTTTTATGAGTAGAATATATTAAAGGTTAGGGAAATGTATTCTTGATTGTCTTTTAAAGTAACATCATCTGTAACAAACAGGGTGTGGAACAGATATAAGGCCCCGACTAAGCCAGGCAATTATACCCTGATAAGGGGGATCGTTTTTTCTCTGAAACGGGATAGGTCTTGTATGCCTGCTCGGCTTTCGTTAGCTACAGCCTTAGTGACGTCACTCTAGTCTGTTAGCCTGTATGTGGGGATCCCGCACGCTGCCGGCGGTAGCGTATGAGCGGTGTCCACACCACACTGGTTGTATGTTTTTATATATTATTTCTGACAAATCCACCAACTGAAGATTGAAGTGGACAGAAACCTGGATAGTGCGAGGTTCCTGGCTGATATGAGCATCCAGTGAGAATCTCTGGGGAAGTGGTTGCACTATTACAGGTGTGTTTTACACTGTTTTATACTATTTGCATGGGGGTTGCATATTTTGGAATTTGAATATTTGGGGACTGCTTGTGATTAAGTTGGCACCTTATACAGTGAACAGAGCGCGATCGTCTTTTTTATATATATACAGGAATTAAGTTTTACTTTCACTTCTTCATACAGAGATCACAATCTTGTAAAATGTTTTATGTGGGAGATACCAACTGTGCAGGGAGAGCTGAGGACATAGCTGCTTGTACATGGTTAATCTGAATCTTTCACTCTACATACACTGCAGCACCCACAGCACACTGAGGACATATATCTAACAGGGTTTACCTGTTTCTTCCAGCGTCCTCCTCTATAGCACACAGGCATCCATATTGCACTGCTGCTAGTGTAATACACCCAACACAGAGCTTCCCAGTGTACAAATTATACAAATTTAAAGATTCCCCAGAGCACAATGGACTCTCCCAGCTCAGAAGCAGATAGTTTCACAGAGCTGTCAACATAGTGATGTCAGGAGCCAACTTGGCCCAACTTCAGTCCTGCCACTGCTTTTTTTTTTTTTTTAAACTTAATAACATAATTAAGAATTTTTGAGAAAGTGTTTATAACCTAGTCTTCTATTACTTTAGGTTCTCTGGAGGTGATAGGTCCTCTTTAAATGACATGTCATATTCTTAAACTATGATAGTGATTCTAATTGAAGGGAATGTAAACCAGGATTAAATATCAGGAATTAGGGAAAACTGACTTTTAATGAATTCTGCTAAAGTGTATATAAACTTAAATTCAGCTGTAGCTAAATAAATCTGCTAAAAACAATCTGTGTGTTACATGTGTTTTACTGTGGATTTCAATGTGCTTTTCTAGTTACTCATTGGCTGATAGTAGCTAGTGTACTAAATTACATGGAAATAGGGACCTTTAATGTTGTAAGGATTTAATTTTGAATGGATGTTAGGGTATAAAGCTGCAAGACTTTTATAAGCAATGGCTTGACCATGGGTTCCCAGTTGTATAGATCTGTGATATAGCACCAATAGAAGTGTTTGGGGACATACAAAAACTTTTAATGACCGGTAAGGAAATATATTGTGTTTTTTCTTGGATATGGAATAGATATAACTAAGATGTACACAAACTGAACATAAGAGTTTAACTCAAGTTATTTGTGTTTGTTTCCAAAGACTTTATAAATGAAATTTGGTGAGGGATCACGAATTCCATTAGAAATACAATTAGACTATCTAGATTCAGTTCTATAATGTAAAATCTATTTAAATTTTAAACACGTTTTTAGTCTATAATTTAATTAATATATATCATTGTTGAAACTGCAAGGAAGTAGGAAGAACTGGATGAAGCTTCAGCTTATCAACAAGGAAGTTTAATGATCATGACATTTGATGTAAATGAGATGCATTGCCAAATAGGATTCTGATGGGTTACTACCACTTTTGCTTTCGGATTAATTAACATATCTAGCATGTGCTTGGATTTAGTCTGTAAGTTGTGTAACCCAAGTTTTAGGTTGCTTGCCAATAAAAAGAATCCTGGTGATCATGAACATGGAGACCTTTGCTGCCTAGGAGAGACGTAAACTAATCAACAAGCAATTGAGGGGTCTCTGTGCTTTAAAAGATTTCACCTACAGTTTACAGCAACATATTTATAGGGATTCAGAAGATGCTATTATACATTAATAAAGTCTGCACTAATAGCAATGCTTAGCTACTCAGAAATGTCTACTTCTCTCTTGCGTTTATTACATTTGCATTCTAAAACCAACTGCTAGTGCATTTCCAAAACTTAGACTATCATTTAAAAATTAATTTATGTCCATAATTAAAGCAAAATAGAGAAAGCCATATATTGTATAGACTCAGTACACACAGACTGATATTTTCAAGTGTTTATCTATTTTAATGTAGATAAATGAACTATAAATTAATTAAATGAACTGTAAAACTGAAATATTGGCCTCCTGTTGGCTATGTACAGTATATGCTCAATACTTTCTGGGGGCTCCTTTTGCATGAACTACTGCATCAGTGCAGCGTGGCATGGAGACAATCAGCCTGTGGCACTTCTGTGCTGCTATAGAAGCCCAGGTTGTCTTGGTATCACCCTTCAGTTCAGCTGCATTGTTGGCTCTGGTGTCTCTCATCATAGATTCTCTGTGGGGTTTAAGTCAGGTGAATGTGCGGGCCAATTAGGCACAGTAATGCCGTGGTTATTAAACCAGGTACTGGTACTTGCAGAGGGAAGCATGAAGTGCTCTAAAATTTCCTAGTAGGTGAATGCCTTGTGATATGCAGATGCTTCGTGGAGTGCAAAAAACAATTTAAAAGCTCCACACACCTATATAGTTTTCTCCTCAAGGAGAGATATTTCCCTTTCTGAGCCATTCATTGCCTACCACCCAGTCAGCCAGTATCACTTTTGTTTGCACTGATGAGGGGCAAACCCCAAAACAGCTGTATGCAGATGAGTGATGCTGGCTCTTTATGAGAGGATGCTTCTGGCTGCCCCCTGCTTTCCGCCTCCTTGGACAGGCCTTTTAACTGTCTGCCTAAATTTCCTTTTGGAGACCACTTGAAAAGGCTCCTCCTCGCCCTCTAGAGGCCCAGATGTTAGAGGCTGCCCTTTACCCTTTGATGCCTTGCTCTTATGGGCAGCACTCTTCCTTTTTTGCCCGGCCTTCCTTTTAGCCTCGCTTCTCACCTTTGCATTAGTAGCTGTCGGAAGTGAGGTGTCCATTTCCTCTTCATTACTCTCTTCCTCAGAAGAGAGTTCACCTACATCCATTTCATCGGGATTCACGGACTGTAGCTCCTCTCCTTGAGGACGGATTGGTCCTGCTCGTTCAGCTGTGTCTTACTTTAGGGGAATGTTGAAGCAAAAATTCCGCAATCTGGTCTTCTGATATATATATAAGGGCAGTATATTTTTAGGATAACTTGCCTGGTTTTGTCTAGGATATGTTCCACAAACACTACATTATTCAGAACGGGGTTTTCTCTTTCCCTCTGAAGGTTGACCATCACGTCCTGAAATACCCCTTTCTTCTCAAAAGCTGCATTAAAAACTCTCCTCTTGACATAATCTTGTGTGACAAAAACCTCCTTGTTATGTACATTAAAGAGCCTGTACAGAACTTTCTCTACAATATATTGTAGTTATCGCCTTTCTTTTTTACATAGTTACATAGTTAGTATGGTTGAAAGAAGACACGCGTCCATCAAGTTCAACCAAGGGTGGGGAAAATGTGGGTGATGGGAGAGAGACAAGGACATTAAGCCCAGCCTCACCATTGGTTAATGCCCTGGAACCCACAAGGCAAGAACCAATCTGCTCCAACGGAGACTGTATCTCTGACCCCCGAGCCTCCACCAGCAAGATCCAGAATTTTACATAGCTACATACGCATTAATATTCTTTAGTTCCAGATGGTTATCTAAGCCTTTCTTGAAACTCTCTACAGTTCTTGCTGTGACAAGCTCCTCAGGCAGGCTATTCCACAGATTCACAGTTCAGAACGCTCTTCTCCTCTGGAGATTAAATCCTTTTTTCTCTAGTCGAAGGGAATGTCCCCTTGTCTTTTGAGGGGGCTTCACTTGAAATAATTTTCCCCATACTTTTTGTAGGGACCATTTATATATTTATATAAATTAATCATGTCCCCCCGAAGCCGTCTTTTCTCAAGACTAAATAAGTTCAATTCTACTAACCTCTCCTCATAACTAAGATGCTCCATTTCCCTTATAAGTTTGGTTGCTCGTCTTTGTACTCTCTCAAGCTCCATTAAATCTCTTCTATAAACTGGGACCCAGAACTGGAAAGCATATTCTAAGGGAGGACGCACCAATGCTTTGTACAGCGGTAGAATTACATCCTTGTCCCGCGCGTCCATGCCTCTTTTAATACATGCCAATATCTTACTTGCCGTAGAGGCAGCTGATTGACACTGCATGCTGTTCTGTAGTCTGTGGTCTACAAGAATGCCCAGATCTTTCTCAATAAGCGATTCTCCAAGTTTTTCTCCCCCCAGGACATATGATGCCTGTAGATTATCTCTCCCCAGATGCAGAACTTTACATTTATGCACATTGAACCCCATTTGCCAAGTGGATGCCCAAGCACTCATTGTGTCCAGGTCTGCTTGCAAATTATGAGCATCTACCATAGATTGCACTACCCTGCATAGCTTGGTGTCATCTGCAAAAAACGAAACCGTGCTATCGATCCCTTCCACTATATCGTTAATAAATACATTAAATAAGAGAGGACCTAATACTGAGCCCTGCGGCACTCCACTCACAACCGGAGACCACTCAGAGTAGGAGTCATTTACCTCCACTCTCTGAGCATGATCCAGCAGCCAGTTTTTAATCCAATTACACACAGTTATCTCTAACCCAATGGATTCTAATTTACCCAACAAACTCTTATGCGGTACAGTGTCAAATGCCTTTGCAAAGTCTAAAAACACAATATCCACAGCTGCCCCGCTATCCAGACTTCTACTCACCTCCTCATAAAAACAGATCAGATTGGTCTGACAGCTTCTGTCCTTAGTAAATCCATGCTGGCAATCACTAATAATATTGTGTTTGTCAACATACTCCTGTATATAGTGCCTTATGAGCCCCTCAAACATTTTTCCCACAACAGATGTTAAACTTATTGTGGTCTATAATTACCTGGGCAAGACTTGGATCCTTTTTTGAAGATGGGAACTACATTTGCCTTGCGCCAGTCTCCTGGTACTATACCAGTCACCAGGGAATCTCTAAATATCATGTACAGGGGCACAGAGATAACCGAGCTGAGCTCTTTAAGAACTCTTGGGTGAATGCCATCAGGGCCTGGAGCCTTGTTCACATTCAGTTTATTTAACTTGGCTTTGACTTTTTCTACACTGAGCCAATTAATTATAGCAAATGATGTATTAACAGTACTGCCAGCACCTACTTCTGCACTTGGCCCACCCCCATCAATTACTATTTCATTGATAGTATATACTGAGCTGAAGAACCTATTTAGTTCCTCTGCCTTTTCTTGGTCACTATTGACCAGCTCCCCATCACAGGTTTTTAAGGGTCCTACTTGCTCTGACTTTGGCTTTTTGGCATTTATATGCTTAAAGAATTTCTTGGGGTTAGTCTTGCTGTCCTTGGCCACTTGCCTTTCATTTTGAATTTTAGCTGCTTTTATCACTTTTTTGCAGATTTTATTAAGCTCTCTATAATTTTCAAAGACTGATGCCGACCCCTCTGACTTATATTTTTTAAATTCCCTTTTTTATTGTTTATTGCCCTCTTAACAGAAGGTAGAAGCCATGTTGGTTTTAGTTTTAGTCGCCTATACTTGTTACCCATAGGAATATATTTCTCCCTTCAGATGGAACCGAACAGTGTTTTCAAGCCAGGCATAGTCTGGCACATGGCAGGGGTCAGCCTCTGCAGCTGCAGCCATTTTGGGACAAGGAATCTCCAATCTTTGCTTGATGGAACAAAGCAGCTTACTGGTAGTTGCCTGTGGGGAGAGCTTTTCCCCTCAACAGAGGGATGGACCCCTGCTGGCGGATGCTGGTAAGATTGTGTCATTATCCACAGTGCAATGAGTACTGTATCAACAGGGGCTGAAAGGCCACTCTGCCATAAAGAAGCCATTTCTCCAAAAGAAACATATAAAAGCCAGATTAATGTTTGCAAATGTACACAGCAACAAAGATCTACATTTTTGGAAACATGTCCTGTGGTCTGATGAAACTAAAATTGAACTGCTTGGCCATAATGACCATTGTTATGTTTGGAGGAAAAACGGAGATGCTTGGAAGCCTAAGAACACCATCCCAACTGTGAAACATTTAGGTGGCAGCATCATGTTGTGGGGTTGTTTTGCTGCAAGAGGGACTGGTGCACTTCTCAAAATAGAGGTCATTATGAGGAAAGAAGATTATCTGGCAATACTGAAGTAACATCTCAAGACATCAGCCAGGAAGTTAGAGCTTGGGCGGAAATGGGTCTTCCAAATGGACAATGACCTGAAGCATACTGCCAAACTAGTTACAAAGAGGCTTAAGGATAACCAAGTCAATGTTTTGAAGTGGCCATCACAAAGCCCTGATCTCAATTCTATTGAATATTTATGGGCAAAGCTGAAAAAGCAGGTGCAAGCAAGGTGGCCTACAAACATGGCTCAGTTAAACTAGTTCAGTCAAGAGGAATTGGCCAAAATTCCTACCAACCATTTTGAGAAGCTTTGTGGAAGGATATTCAAAATGTTTGACCCAAGTCATACAGTTTAAGGGAAATGCTACCAAATACTAATGAGATGTATGTAAACTTTTGACTTTGCAGAAAGTAATAAAAATGGCTTTAAAAATTATCTCACTCATTATTCTGGCCTTTGGCAAATATAAATAATTTTGGTAATTGTATTTGACTAAAACGAGTAAGGTTTATTCTGATTTCATGTCAGATAGTTAGAAAAACATGCATATGTATCTTTTTATATAGTGTATGTAAACTTCTGGTTTCAACTGTAGATATGAATTACATCTTACACAGTGGTTGCATGAGAAGAGGCAAACTATGCCTTTTGCAGTCCCAATGATCGGGAGAGAGCCACCCGATCACACTACTAATTGCTTTTTCTGCATGGTGTCCCTCATTAGGAAAGGATTTTCATGGAATTTCTTTTTCAAGCATACAGTCTTCCTTTCAAGCATGCTTGAAAAAGGAATATTTTCATTCTGAAACATTGCAAGGAAGACTATGCATTAGCTCTGTTTTGAGCTCCTACAGATGTACCCGAGGACTCGTTTAAACTTGCTTGAGAGTAGTGTTTGAACTAAGGAGGACTATGCATGCGGATGCACTTCCAGGTTTTTATGCTTATTTAAAGTTATTGAAAACTTGTTGTTAAAACTTTGAAAAAAAAGTATTTAAAAGTTTTTTGAAAAATATATGCCTTGATGAAGTACGTTTGTAAAGGATGTCAGTGAGAGGTTTATTCAGAGGATACCCTGAACCAAGGCAATGGCATTGATAATTACTGTGCATTGAATTGAGCAGCATATATTTAATAATACAGTTTCATGGAAGACGAAGTCGACGTTACAGTATCCATTCAATTTGTAATATGCCCAGTACCACATACTGAAGAACTGCCAGTTCCAAAAGCACCAGAAACATTTTCAGTCGAGTCAAGTGAGGAAGAAGAGGGTGCTTGGCGTCATGAAGCATCCTTTCTGATTTTCTGTCAGCAACCTCAACTAAACCACATCTTATAACACAAAGTTAACTGAGCGATCTTGTTAGATATTTGAATCTGCCCTTAGGTTCCAGGCTGCAGCAGTGAAATTTAGTAGCAAACAATGTTTGGATTTCTTTGTTCCATAACCGTGATAAAAATCTTGTCCAATGCCGATGGCGATCTTGTGGCATGCAATAACATCAATAGGGTAATGAAAGTTCTGAAGATAACTCACAGTCCAGAAGAATGGAGGCTCTTCATCGATTCATCCAAAATGAGCCTAAAAGCTGTCTTACTGCATAATGGCAATGTGCTACCTTCAATTCCAGTTTGTTATGCAGTCCACATGAAAGAACCTTATGACAACATTTGTGGCTCATCTTTGGTGACTTAAAGGTGGTTGCCCTCTTAATTGGTTTCACTACAATAAAAGAGACTGGCCTCTCTGACATTCAATTCAGTTAGAGAGTAAAAATTTTCTGCATCCAGCACTTGTTGAATCACATAAGACTTTGTTACCACCATTGTATATCAAGTTGGCCTAATTGTATATCAAGTTGGCCTAATGAAGAACTTTGTAAGAGAAATGGATAAAAATGCAAATACATTCAAGTATCTCATTGATAGATTTCCAGGTCAAGTAAATCAGAGATAAAGGAAGAGGCCTTTAGTGGACTTCCGATTCTTAACTTTCTGCAAGACGAGAAGTTTTTCCGATTTTTGCAGGGCAAGGAAAATGCTGCATGGATAGCATTTGCATTAGTGGTAACTAATTTTTTGGGAAGCTCAAGAGCTGATAACTATGAAGAGTTTGTGGAGGTTCATTTCTTATATTTTCACCTAAACTCCTTTCCACCAAACTGCAGAGCAGTGAGTGACGAACACCAAGATATTTCGGCTATGGAGAAAAAATGTCAATGATTATGGAATCCATCAATGCTTACAGATTAATGTTGGACAATTGTAGGAGAGGATCTGACACAACAGTACAAGATACAAGCGAAAAAGAGTTGTTATTGAATGTGGACCAAATTTTGTAGTGCAGTTTCTGTAATTGTTAATAATTTGCAATAGTGTTTAGACATGTTTCGGCTATTTTAATTGTTGCTAAGTTTTATCTAAATAATTGTCAGAAAACTGGAATAACAAAATATCCTGCATCTTTATATTTGCAAAAATAATGTTTCAAAGTACTGAAAGTTTATACATTAAGTATATGTATGTAAAAGGAAAACTCTTTGATATTATAGAAACAAAAAACAACTAAAAATGTTCATAGTCAGATTTGAATTTAGGGAGTCAAAATCATTAAAAAATGGCTCATTTCATAACTGAACCTGACAACTTTTGAAACTTTGTAGAACAGTGTTATTAGCAGTGATTGCTCAAAAGGTTGTGCACCATCATTTTTGTCCAGGCCAGTTTCATTAATTTTTTTTTTTTTTTTTTTAATTTTTAACCACAATTAAAAAGCAATGTCTGATTTTCATTAGATGATTCTCAACAAAGCAGAGTCTTTTTTGTAATTTTTTTAAAAAAAAACTTGTCATTTGAAAGAGGTCATGGACAGAACTATAGTTGTTGCATTCATAGCAGCTGCAATGGGGCCCAGATGTTGAAGGGGGCTACTCAGGTGCTATAAATATGTAGGTTTTTGTAGGGAAGCCCAAGGTTTGTGTTTTTTTTGCTATTAGCACTACTATGTATATTGTCTGAACTATGGCTCCACAATCTAAACCTAAAATTATTGATGCGGTTTCATAGTTACATAGTTACATAGTTAGTACGGTTGAAAAAAGACACATGTCCATCAAGTTCAACCAAGGGTAGGGAAAAAGTGGGTGAAGGGAGGGAGACAAGGATTTTAAGCCCAGCCTCCCCACTGGTTAATGCCCTGGAACCCACAAGGCAAGAACCAATCTGCTCCAGGGGAGACCCCAGCTCTGACTCCAGAGCCGTCGCCAGCCAGGATCCAGAATTTTACATAGCTACGTATGCATTAATATTCTTTCGTTTCAGGTAGATATCTAAGCCTTTCTTGAAACTCCCAACTGTTCCAGCTGTGACCAGCTCCTCAGGCAGGCTATTCCACAGACTTACAGTTCTTACAGTGAACGCTTTTCTCCTCTGGAGAATCCTTTTTTTCTCTAGCCGAAGGGAATGTCCCTTTGTCTTTTGAGGGGGCTTTACATAAAATAATTTTCCCCATACATTTTGTAGGGACCATTTATATATTTATATAAATTAATCATGTCCCCCTGAAGCCATCTTATCTCAAGACTGAGATCAATTCTACTAACCTCTCCTCATAACTAAGATGCTCCATTCCCCTTATAAGTTTGGTTGCTCGTCTTTGTACTCTCTCTAGCTCCATTACATCTCTTCTATAAACTGGGGCCCAGAACTGAACAGCATATTCTGAGGTCGCTCCAATGCTTTATACAGCAGTAGAATTACATCCTTGTCCCGCGAGTCCATGCCTCTTTTAATACACGCCAATATCCTACTTGCCTTAGAGGCAGCCGATTGATACTGCATGCTGTTTTGTAGTCTATGATCTACAAGAATGCCCAGATCTTTCTCAACAAGTGATTCTCCAAGTTTTTCTCCCACTAGGACATATGATGCCTGCAGAGTATTTGTACCTGGATGCAGAACTTTAGATTTATCCACATTGAACCTCATTTGCCAAGTGGGTGCCCAAACACTCAGTGTGTCCAGGTCTGCTTGCAATTTATGATGATCTTCCATTGATTGCACTACCCTACATAGCTCGGTGTAATCTGCAAAAATAGAAACCGTGCTATTGATCCCCTCCACTATATCATAAATAAATACATTAAATAAAAGAAGACCCAATACTGAGCTCTGGGGCACACCACTCATATTCGGGGACCACTCAGAGTAGGAGTCATTTACCACCACTCTCTGAGTGCGATCTGATAGCCAGTTTTAATCCAATTACACAGTGTTATTTCTAACCCAATGGATTCTAATTTACCCAATAAAGGCTTATGAGGGACAGTTTCAAATGCCTTTGCAAAGTCTAAAAACACAATATCCACAGCCGCCCGCTATCCAGACTTCTACTCACCTCTTCATAAAAGCAGATCAGATTCAGTTTCTTGTCATTACGCAATAGTGACCCATCTCATTTTGACTGAGGTCTATTTATGTCCCTGAAAGGGATATTAATAGTCATAACTTTTTATTTTTTCAATAACTCAGTTGTATTAGGACTTGTTTTATACGGGAGAAGTTGTATTTTTGGGCGGGCGTAGTTTGAGTTTACTGCGTAACTTTTCCCAAAAATTTTTTGCAGAGTGCATTTGTTTTCTTAAATAATTTTGTACACCATTTACATTTCATACTAAATAACCTGTTAGATTAATTCTACTGGTTGTTACAGTCATGTGGATTTCCTTCTTCTGTGTGTAATATATACACAATAATTCTTTTATTTAATATTTATTTTTATTTTATTTATTTCATTTATTTTTTCCACACTTATTTATGTTTTTACTTTGTTTTTAATCCCATTAAGGAATAACTGTTTTTAAACCTTTTTTTTACACTTACATATTCCTGTATAGTAATACATTACATTTTGTGCCAATATGACACAGGCTGCTGTCAGGGCAACAAACAGTGGGCCCTGTCAGCAGGCTTACTATGCAGACAGTCCTGGGACTACTTTAGGTTTCCAGGGCTGACTGCAAAGACATTCCCCAGACTCCATTGCGCACAGAGAATCCGGACGACCTGATGGAGTCGAAAAATCCTCTTTCATTATGCCGCAGTCATGGATCGCGACAATCAAACGGTTAAACAGCAGGGATTGAAGGCTTCCTCTGGTCCCTGCCATCCACAGAGACTTCACTAGGAACGGAGTTGTTAATTACAGCTTGTTCCTAGCACAGTTGCGGCGCTGGGAGCCTCTGTAGGCAGCAATGTCTTTTGGTGTTGCTGCTGATAGAGAACATGATTCACCACCATCAAAAGACAGTTTTACATACAAATATAACAGTGTCACGCAGCAGCTATGTACTCTGCAACCCTGACAGGATGGTACAAAGCTACTGAGCAGCAGAGAGTGATGTCACAAGTCCGGCCATTGCTAGACACACAGGTTGGTAACCTGGGAAACAATCTGTAAGCAACCAGAAGAGAAAAACTGCTGTATCTGTGAAAGTCAAAGTAGTAACAGAAATGTATTAAGTTTTCATGTGTATTTACTTTTGCCTACAGTTTTAAGCTAATCAGTGAGATGGAATACACCTTAAATGTTGACGTCTGTGTGATTATTGGAGAGCATGAAAGAGAAGCTTGCCATAACCATTATGCCAGTTTTAGAACCTATGATCTTAAAAGACTTATGCAACTTTTCCTGCTTTATAGGAAAGCAATCTTAGCCTCTGTGTAATGCTTTAATATAAGTAATGTATGGTTTAAAAAGTAAAAAAAAAAAAACCTTACATTCATCATGCACACAGCATTCTCCCTAATTTAGCTTTGTTGAATAATCGGTTTCTTTCACTTGTCTCTTCTAGGTACAATGAATTGTATTTCCTCACTCACCCAGCTATTTTCATTATGGATCACCTACCAGAAGAGCCAGCCTGCCAATTGCTAGAAACATGTCTATCTCGGGAGCAATATGAAATGAATGTATATCCTCAAAATGACTTTTACAATCTCAACATGGTGTCCTACCATCCACAAACCTGTGTTATTAAAACAGGTACTATTAAAAAACGAGTTTATGTCTATGGTTTGGTGATTTTGAAAGATCATTGGGATTTCTAGATCTTTAAGTGCTAGACTTGCCACATTTTACCAGTGGCGCACATAGAAGATGTAGGCCTCCAATAGCAAAAATATAATGCCCCTTTGCCCCCTGCTTAACACTACCACTCTCCTTACCACCTGCAACAGGACATTCTGAGGCTTTGTCCTATTAATCCTCATTACTGGTTGTGCTATGATTGTGTAGAGGCCCCATCTCTGTGCAGCTATCCACAATAAAAAAAAAAATGGGAATAAGATTATGCTAAAATGTGCTCCTGTTCCAAAAGCCCTAAAGCAGGATTCCTCAATGGTACATATGAAATTGTATTATACAATTATACATATGTAATGTGGTTTGTATTATGTTTTGTATGTTTCTAGGATATATTTCTAGTTTGCTTTAATTAATGAGGACGAAAGCATTATTATGGTAGGACACCAACATTGATATGGTGCCAACATATTCCAGGACGCAGTAATATCAGATAAGGCATTCGACTGGTTGATAAAATGGCAAAATAAACGTTCATAGACAAAGAGACATAAAGATTAAAGAAAAATGTGTCCATTAAAAGTAAAATCAAAGTCATGTGCCTGCTCAGAAGAAAGTCTAAGGGGGACATGTTTGAAAACTGTCTTGGTCTAAGACTTTCTTTGTTGCCCATAGCAACCAATCAGAGTGCCCATTTCATTTTTTCAGAGCACTATATGAAATGTGAGGGGAACTCTGATTGGTTGCTATGGACAACAAAGAAAGTCTTAGATCAAGACAGTTTTCATACATGTGGCACTACAAGTTTATAAAAGATGTACGAAATCTATGGAATTCCAATTTAAATATTTTAATATATATTTGCGATTTCTAATGATTTTAGATTTTTTTTTGTGTTTTGCAAAATATAACACAATTTCTTTTTAATTCCAGTGAAAGGAAAAGTGTCCATTGCCATTGAAAGCAGTTTCAACATGGAATTCAACTTTAGACTCAATGAAGCAGAAAGAACTGGTTTGCTGACATTGAGGGACAATGGAATGAATCTTGATGTTTATCCCAGGGAAACTGGTCAACACATTCTTTTAATTTTTGCTCGTAGAAAAGACTCGAATGAAGACCTGAAGTCAATAATTGAGTACATTGTAGACTGCAATTCAGTTGATACTAATATGATCATACCTAAATGTCTTTATTATCCTGTTGGCCCAAACTGGATATCACAGAGAGCTGGATTATTTAATCCTTCTCACCCTGATCCAGCAATTTATACGGATGATGGGTGTTGTACTATCAAATTTAAAACAGAAAGGGTGTTAAAAATTATTGTGAACTTAAAATCTGATGACATACAGAATATGCCCAATCATGTTATACTGAGTGTGAAAAAGGACAAAGTAGAATTTATTGTCCGTGTCCCACAAGCTGGATCTTATGCTCTGTTGATATTTGATGATGTTAGTGAATGCATCTGCAGGTACTTAATTCTCTGCTCAAATCCTAATGTACAATGGCCTCCTTTTCCATCTTCTCTTCACAATCCTGTTGGGCCAACCTCAGTGATAGAAAAAGCTGGACTTCTACAGCCTTCACACCCTGAGCCAATTATTCATGCAGATGATGGGTGTTGTGCTATCAGCTTTAGAACAGAAAGAATGTTAAAGATTACAGTGAACTTAAAATCTGATGACATACAGAATATGCCCAATCATGTTATACTGAGTGTGAAAAAGGACAAAGTAGAATTTATTGTCCGTGTCCCACAAGCTGGATCTTATGCTCTATTGATATTCGATGATGTTACAGGATATATTGGTTGCTACTTAATTGTCTGCTCAAATACTAATGTACAGTGGCCTCCCTTTCCATCTTCTCTTCACAATCCTGTTGGCCCATCCTTAGAAACAGAAAAGGCTGGGCTTCTACAACCTTCTCACTCTGACCCCATCATCTGCGCAGAGGATGGTACATGTACGGTCAGTTTTGCTTTAAAACAGGATATCAATATTTACTGCACTTTAAACTCTGATGAAATAACACTGACAAAGGAGATGAAGAGCAGACATGTCTTTCAAACACAAAAGAAAGACAAAATAGAGATTAAGGTTCATCTTCCAAGCTCGGGAACCTATGTTTTAAAAGTTTCTTTTAAACCAAGAGACAGTGCTAGTTCTTCATACAACTATCTATGTAACTATCTTATTACCTGTTCCAACACCAGTGTGAAGTGGCCTATATTTCCCTTGACATACAGCAACTGGGACCAACAGTTTGAAATAGTTAGTCCATTACAGGGCGTCCTACCTGACAGGAGCAATGTCTTCTTCAGACTTAAGATTACAGGTGTGACTGGAGTTCGTGCTGATGGGAAAACCTCTTTCCCTTTGACTCTTGTTAACAGTGGTTACTGGGAAGGAACATGCAACACAGATGGTGTTAAGGAGCTTTTTGTCTTAGTCAAATACATACAAGATCCAAATACTTGGCACTATATATTGAAATATACTGTAGGAGATCATTAGATGGTGGCAGGAAAAGTGTACTAACTGGCAGTACTAATTTGTACCTTTCAAATTCAGCTCGATCTAACTTCACAGGATACAAGTGAAATAAAATATTGCAACATGTGAACAAAACCCTCAACATGCTTTGAACCAGATTACAACCACTGGGTGGCTACATATGAACACATATATTTATACTCAATCCATGACTTAATTGTGTTAAGAGTAAAGGTTAGGAACAACACAGATATTAGAGCTTCGTAGACCTATCTAAAGTTGTTGTAAATCTACATAGAGCATCCTGTTTAAAGGAGTTATCGCTGAGTTTAAAAATTTCATAGAATACTATAAACAGCATTTATATTGAAAAGTAAATATATTCCACTACCTTCCTGTGTTTTGTTTCTTTTCTTTTGCCTCCTTTTCCATTTATCAGAAGATCCATTTTTTGCTGTGGAACTTCTTGCTTGTGGGAGTCTCAGTAGTTTTTCCAGATCTCTTTCCTGCAAATCCCAGACTGCATTACAATCTAGGACTTCCCTCCACATTTATAACTGCTAGGCGTTGTGCTGACATTGGTGTGTAATCTCTCCCAGTCATCATTTTCATGTCAGCAGTACACAACCCCCCAGCTTTGAACTGCTGTCCTCTACTCCCATTACTAAGTTCTGCCAGCAGGACACAGAGATAGACAAACAATTCCCCCTCTCCTGTTATTGCTCTAATGTAATTACTTCTATTCACTTTCAAGCTACAGCCTGAAAAGAAGGAATGCAGCCAGATAGTTCTCTTCTCAGGCCACAACCACTTCAGGGGAGTGTTCTTGAGCTGAGCCTGGCTTCAAAGCACACCCACTGAGTGATGGCAAAATGTTCATTTAGGCCATGTGATCAATGAACCATGTGACCTCCTGGTTTGCAGGACTAAGGGAGGAAGGGAGGACAGGGCTGTTTGCCTGGTTCTGCAAAGCAGGGCAGGTAGATAATTTTGTATGGATTTAAAAGTTTAATATAATACATTTGTGAGCCCTATAAGAAACAAAGGACATTGACAGAGAACCGCTTTAATTTCTGTATATAGTGTGAGTTCTTGACTTATGGCAACTGTAGATAAACTAAGACAAAAAAAAATCAGCCAGCATCTACAGTGGGGAAAAAAAGTATTCAGTCAGCCACCAATTGTATGAGTTCTCCCACTTAAAAAAATGAGAGAGGCCTGTAATTAACATCATAGGTAGACCTCAACTATGAGAGACAAAATGAGAAAACAAATCCAGAAAATCACATTGTCTGATTTGTAAAGAATTTATTTGCAAATTATGGGGGAAAAAAAGTAATTGGACACCAACAAACATGCAAGATTTCTGTCTCTCACAGACCTGTAACTTCTTTAATCCCTTAACAACCCTGGACGTATGAGTACGTCCCAGGGTCTCTAAGGGGCTTTGCGGCGGGATCGCTCCGTGACCCCGCCACACAGCCACGGGGTGTTAGTGGCTGATCACAGCTAACACTCGGCGGTTACAGCGTGGGGGCGGCGCCGCCAGCCTGCGCTGTTTAAACCCTTAGACGCCGCGGCCAAGATGGCTGCGGCATCTAAATGAATGAAAAACGGTGCCACGCACCATTCTTCACTAAGATCAGAGCCCCCACAGCGTATCTGCGGGGATCCAATGGCTGGACATAGCAGCAGGAAGCCTTGTGAAGGACTCCATCACTGCCATGTTCTCGTTCGCCCCACTTCTGGCCCCAAGCAGGAAGTGGGGAAACCGCCATTTTGGTACAGCCTAATGCATTATCTATGCAATGCATTAGGCTGTATTAATGATCGCGCCCCCTAGTGGTGAAGTGCCCTTGGAGGACTCACTGTTAAAGTAAAAAAAAAAAATAAAGCTTTAAAGTACAAAAAAGTAATAAAAGTTCAAATCACCCCCCCTTTCCCTATTTTACAAATAAAAACAATAAAATAATGAAAAAAGTTACACATATTTGGTATCGCCGCGTCCAAAAAAGTCCGATCTATAAAAATAAAATATAATTTATCCTGTGCACTGAACGTCGTAGAAGAAAAAAATTCCAAACGGCAAGAATGGGTTTTTGGGTCATTTTACGTTGCATAAAATTGGAATAAAAGTGATCAAAAAAGTTGCATGCATTCCAAACTGCTGGCAATAAAAAGTATGCTTCAGCCTGCAAAAAATGTACCCTCACTGATGTCCGTAGGTGTTAGTACAAAAAAGTTATTGGTCGCACAAGACGGCGCCGTGGCACAAATTTCAAATATAGAAAATGTTTGGAATATTTTTACGGTACCAAAACATAATGGAAACCCTACATGTTTGGTATTGACGGATGCGTATCAACCTGTTGAATACAGATAACACATTATATTTACCAAAGATAGAACGCCGTAAAAGCAAAAAACCCGCAAACATGGCGAAAGTATGTTTTTATTTCACAGTTTGTCCCACTTAGAATTTTTTGGCGGTTTCCCAGTATATTCTATAATACAGGGAATAGCACCAATAGAAAGTAAATCTTGTCCCACAAAATAAAAGCCCTCATAGGTCTATGTAGGTGGAAAAATAAAAAACTTATGGCTCTGGGAAGGCGGGGAGGGAAAAAACGAACGTGTCAACAAAAAAAATCGCAAGGTCCTTAAGGGTTAAGAGGCTCCTCTGTCCTCCACTCATTACCTGTAGTAATGGCATCTGTTTGAACTTTTTATCAGTATAAAAGGCACCTGTCCACAACCTCAGTCACACTCCAAACTCCACTATGGTGAAGACCTAAGAGCTGTCAAAGGACACCAGAAACAAAATTGTAGCCCTGCACCAGGCTGGGAAAGCTGAATCTGCAATAGGCAAGCAGCTTGGTGTGAAGAATTCAACTGTGGAAGTAATAATTAGAAAATGGAAGTCATACAAGACCACTGATAATCTCCCTCGATCTGAGGCTCCACGGAAAATCTAACAGTGAGCAAAAATCCCAGAACCACATGGTGGGGACCTAGTGAATGACTGCAGAGAGCTGAAGCCAACGTAACAAAGGCTACACACTACGCCACCAGGGTGTTCAGATCCTGCAGTGCCAGATGTGTCCCACTGCTTAAGCCAGTACATGTCTGCGTCGGTCTGAAGCTTGCTAGAGAGCATTTGGATGATGCAGAAGAGTATTGGGAGAATGTCATATGGTCAGATGAAACCAAAGTAGAATTGTTTGGTAGAAGAACACAACTCGGCGTGTTTTGAGGAGAGAGAATGCCGAGTTGCATCCAAAGAACACCTGCAGTCAGTAAGAGGTGCTGTTTTTCCCTGTGTGTTTGACATATTAGCTCGAATTACAGCTGAAATCAGAAAAAAAAAAAAAAAAAATTATCTAAAAATGCCCCAAAAAGGTCTTTTTCTGAAAGTGTGAGGTGCGCAATAAATAAAACAAACAAATAAGTAAATAAACATACACAAAAATAAACAAATCATAAAAAACGGATAGCCCAAGCAAAAACTTTTAACTCCACCCACAACAACCCTAAAACATTATATCACCTATATATTAATGTTTGTGATGAAAAAGTGACACAATTACAAAACTTATTTTAGTGAAACTTTTGCTGTTTAAAAAAAAATAAGATACATTTTCCTTGATATAATAAAAAAAAACTAAATTTAGTATAAAATCACATAACAATAAAGTCTTATGCGTCATGGAAAAACAGCGGTAACATTTGTAGAATAACCAAGCACAAAAAATGTTCAACTCTTGTGTACTAAAAAAAAAAGAAAATGAAAATTAACCTGGTCAAAAAGGAGAGTAAATGACTCAGTCAGGAACTGGTCAATGAGTGGAGAGAGAACCTGCGTTGTTCTCCCTGTCAACCAAACACAAACAGTTGTGAGCAGAGCCTCTACTTACTAACACACACTTATGAAACTAACCCTCCTCTCTAGTAGCCTTATCTGATAAACAAATTAGTAAAAAAAAGTATGTCAGATGTTAAAAAAACAACCTCTTTAAGTACAGTCTAATGTACAACTATAACAGGTCTGCATATTATTTCTGCGCTGTTATAACTTCCACAAGTTACTTTTTACTGGGTCCTAGACTTCTGCTTTTTCTTGTGGTTGGTGGAGCTAATATTGCAGGATCCCCTGAGCTTGGAAACAGAACATAATGTATATGTACTGTTCTGCTATGCAAGTTACCAAGGTGTCATGTGATTGGCAACATAGGGGATGACACATATCAATATTAGAGATGGGCGAATTTCTCAAAAATTCGATTTGCCGAGTTTGCGGAATTTTCCGACAAAATTCTTTTCGTCCCAAATTTATTTGTGACGAATCACGTTACAAAACAGCTATTTCCTGGCTGCAGAGAGCCTGTAGGGTATTGTAGAACGTTGTGCCATGCTCAAATATACATAGGGAGTAGAGATGGGCGAATCGATTCTAACGAAGTGGAATTCGTTTAGAATTTCAGGAAAACTTCGGTTCGGAACGAAGTCGAACTTTGGGGTACTTCGGGTGAACGAAGTGTGCTTTTGATTGATAAAATGGCTGCGAGCACATGGCGCTACATGGGGCAAAGCACTCTGGGAGGAAGAAGGGCATAGCCTGCATGACATGTGCAGAGGTGAAGCCAATCAGAGACCGGCGGGATTCTGTGACATCACCGCACTATATAAGTCCGGGCGCGACGCCGGGAGCTCACACTCCTCTCACTGTGCTCATCAGGGAAGGTGCTGCCACGGCTGATAGCTCTTACTGAAGAATTGATTTTTATATAGCGATTTCTGTGGGGTGTCTCAGCTTGTCTCAGAGACTGTTCTCTTAATGTTCTATTTCTAATTTTTTGGGGTATTGGATCTGAAATCCAGTGTGCGTCCACTGCAGAATATAAAACATTTAAAATCCAAGTGGGATCTAAGGTTTAGTTGTATTATTTTTAAAAAAACAGGTTTTTTTCAATAAAAAAACCACTTCATTTTTGGGCTCAATTTTATTGCGCCTTTTAAACCCGGGGTTTAAATTTAAACGTTGTTTTGTGGTTTTGAAACCCCCAAAAAAGTCTTTTTTTAACGCCCAAAAAATATAAATTTTTCCTGTAAGGCCCAATTTAAAAAGAAAAAGGGTTTAAATTTCAACTGTATCTCTTTGGGGTGGCGTTTAAAACACGCAAAATTTTAAAACGCTTCAAAGCTACTATTTGTGGGCTCAAATTTTTTGGGGCAATTTTTCATCCCGGGGTTTAAAAAGTGTGGGTTTTGGGGGTGTGTACCCAAAAAACCTCTTTTTCAAAAGCCAAAAATATTTAAAATTTTTTTTTTTATTTAAAACACAAGCAAAGGTTTTAAATTTAAAATGTATTTTGTTGTGTGGGTAAAAACACGCAAATTTTAAAACGCTAAAACTACTAGTTTTTGGCCCGGTCCCTTTTTTGGCACCCAAATTTCCCTCCCGGGGGGCATTAACGTTTTTTTTCTGGTGTTTTCAAAAATAAAAAATTTTTTTCAACGCCAAAATAAATAAATTTTTTCCCCGTAGCCCCAATTTACAAGCAAAAGGGTTTTTTTCAAATGTATCTCTTGTTGGTGGTAGAAAACACCCCCAATTTTAAACCTACAAAGGGTTTCTAGTTTGTGCGGCTCATTTTTTGGCGCAATTTAATCCAGGGGGGAATTAAGGTTTTTTTTCGGGGTGGCTGACAAAAAAAACCGTTTTTTAACGCCCCCAAAATTTAAATTTTTTCCCGTTTGCCCAATTCCCCAACCTAGGGTTTAAATTTCAAAATGTATCTCTTGTTGGTTGGGGGAGGGAAAAAAACCCCCCAATTGGGAACACCTTTCAAGTTTCTATTTTTGCGGCCCCAATTCTTTGGCGAAAAATTTTTTCCAGGGGTTAAAATTTAAACGTTGTTTTTGTGGTGTGCTGACAAAAATAAACCGTTTTTTCAAGGGCCCAAAAAAAAAATAATTTTTTTTTGTGCCTAATTACAAGCAAAAGGGGGAAATTTAAAAAGTATTTTGTTGTTTTGGCGTAGAAAACAGCAAATTTTTTAACCACCTAAAACAAATAGTTTTTGCGGCTCAATTTTTTGGCGGGAATTTTTCATCCGGGGTTTAAATTTCGTTGTTTTGCTGGGGTTTACAAAAATAAACGTCTTTTTCAAAACCCAAAAAAAATAAAATTTTTTCCTGTACCTAAATTTTACAAGAAAGGTTAATTTCAACTGTATCTCTTGTTTGTGTGGGTAGAAAACACGCAATTGTAACACGCTACAAAGTATGTTTTTGCGGGTTTAATTCTTTTTGGGGCAAATTTAAAAAAACCAGGGGTTTTTAAATTTAAACGTTTTGTTTAGCTGGGGTGCTGCCCAAAAAAACCTTTTTTTTTCCCAAAGCCAAAAAAATATTAAATTTTTTTCCTGTTTGCCTAATTACAAGCAAAGGTTTTTTTTTCAATGTAACTCTTTTTTGTGTGGCATAGAAAAAACCAATTGTAACACGGAAAAGCTATAATTTGTGTGGGGTCATTCTTTGGCCCCAATTTAATCCGGGGGGGGTTTAAATTTAACTTTTTTTGGGTGGTGGCTGCAAAAAAAAAACCCTCTTTTTCAACCCCCAAAAAATATAAATTTTTTTCCCGTTTGCCTAATTCAAAAAGCAAAGGTTAATTACAACTGTATCTTTGTTGGTTTTGGCTAGAAAACACGCAAAATTTTAAACGTACAAAGCTACTAAAATTTTTTGGGGGTCAAATTTTTTTGGGGCAATTTAACATACAGGGGTTTAAATTAAAACGTTGTTTTGCTGGTGTGCTGACAAAAAAAAAACCCCTTTTTTCAACCCAAAAAATATTAAATTTTTTTTTCCCTTTGCCTAATTCACAAGCAAAGGGGTTTAAATTTCAACTGTATCTCTTGGGTTTTTTGGCGTTTTTGGGAAAAAAATGCAATTGTAACACGCTACAAAAAACTTTCAGTTTGTGGGGTCAATTCTTTGGGGCCCAAATTTTCTCCACCCGGGGTTTAAATTTTAAACGTTGTTTTGTGGGGCTGCGAAAAATAAACCGTCTTTTTCAACGCCAAAAAAATTTTACATTTTTCCTGTAAACCCAAAATTTATGTCCCAAGGGTTTAAATTTAAACCGTTTGTTATTTTTCATTTAGTAAAACAACGTGTTTTTAAACACACCCTATAATAAATTTTTCCCCCGGCCCCTTTTTGGACGCAATTTTTTACCAAGGGTTACCCAAATTGTTACTGGGGTTCATTTGGAGTCCAAAAAAAAAGGGTGGTATATTTATCAATTAAAGATTTTCATTAAACAAAAAAGTGTTGTACTTTTTGAACAAACAGTATGTCTGACAGAGAGGGTTTGGGAGGCCTCTGCACCCGCGAGTTTGGGAGGTGGCAAAACATTCCCCAAACAGCCCCCGGTCGGCACAGCAAGGGGGCGTGGGAGCAGGGGGGGCACCAGGGGGAGGGCCCCACTGCCCCCGGTTCATTACGGGGGGGGGTGTTTTCAGGGAACCCCAAAAGGGGTTTTTGATTGGGGTTCTAGGGCATCCTCTTCCTCCCGGGTGACATTGAAAAAACCCCCCAAGAGTCGGGGGGGAACCTCGAAACAACCATTAGTTGGGGATGGCCCGGGGCTGGGGGCAGCGGCCCCCCACCTGCCTCCGCCCGCCTCTGTCCCCTCCGGTTCCCCCACCCCGAGATCACTATTGGTCTGGGCTCAGCGCCCCTATTAGCGGATGAACAATTTGAGGAGGGCATCAGCACTACTTGGGAGCGAAGAAAAAAAGGGAAATACGAATGGGGGTTCCTTTTTGCAGTAGGCGGCAATGTTTTAGAAGTGGAGAGTTGGGAAGGGGGGGTCATTTTGTAGGGGTTTAGCCCCTTTCATACCAAAAACCCGGGGATGAAGGGCAGCAAATGACGTGAAAAAAAATAGATGATGGGTGTAGCCCACCGCATTGGGAGGGGGGTGAGGCAAAGGGGTTTTATTTAACCCTCAGGAGAAGAGGGGGCTCAGCTTTGGGGGTCAGGGAGGGAGCGCAGCCCGCAAGGGGGGTTTGTGGGGGGCCTGAGTCACAGGGGTAGCAGCAGTTTTGGGATGTCGGGAAACCAAACGGGCCCTGGGGTAAAAAACCCCCTTCGCAGGTCCAAGGGAAAATACAGACAGGGGCTAAAGGAAAGGCCCCCCCCGGCAGTATATCCCGTGCGGGGGCGTTGGGGGTAAAATCCCATATTGGGGGTGGGGAGTTTCTTTGCTAAGGGAAACCCGGGGGAGCCGAATTTTGGGGATAGTAAAAATCTGGGGGGCGAAAGTGAAGCGGGCCCGGGGGTAACATTTGGGACCCCGGCCCCGCGTCAGCACATAAAACCCTCACCATCCCGGGGGCCGGGAGAAAGTGGCCAGTTTTGGGTGGTCCATCCGCCCCCGCCAAAAAGCCCGCAGCACCCCGTGGGAAAAAATGCCATTGCAGCCAGTCAAGGGGTTCCACCACCCCCCAGAAGGGGTGTTTCCCCTTTTTAACATATTCCCGGGCCCTTGTCCGCTCCCGCGGGGCAAGGGGGCCCGCAGTTCGTTCAGGGGCGATTTTCAAAAAGACAACAGTAAACGTCCCCAAACCCTCCTAAGGGGCAGAGTACCCTGCCCTGTCCCAAATTGTTTTTTTACTTTCATCCCCCCCTTTCCCAAAATTTTGGACTCTGCCCTTTAGAGAATTTAAAGGCTTGTGCCCACCCAGGGAGGTTCCAAGGGCCTTAAATTTTTTTCCAAAAGGCAGTACCAGCACTTCATAAATTTTGTAGAACAGGGAAAGGGGGGTCAGTTCCCCTTTATTATCGTTTGTTCCCAAGGGGCACGGAGGGGAAAGTCTGGGCTGTAATACGGGCCGGGCCCCGTACATGTCCCTTTTCGGCCCACTGGGGAATGTGCTTCCAGCCCCGGCACACCAAAAACTTGGACAGGGACGCCCCTTTTTTCCTCCACGTTTTCAAATTTCTGCACCTGCGGGCCCAAAGTGCCTCCTCCCCCCCCACCCCCACCACCATTAAGTCCACAAGTTTTGTCCCCTCATCCACATGTGTAGGGCACAGCGGTTTTGTCACGCAGTTTACACCTGGCTTTTCCTCGGCGAAAGAAGTCACACAGGGAGGAAATGTCCAAAGTCATGCACAAGAAAACATGTGTGGTTTTTCCCCGCCCAATGCAAATCGGGAAACCCTTTTTAGGAAATGGGGGGAAAAATGGGTTTTTCCCCGGGTGCACCCAGGGGGGTGGCCATGCGGCCCCTTTCATGGGGCACGTTTTCAATCTGGTTGTGAAAAGGGTTCCCGAAGTTCTTCCCCCAATCTTCAGAACATTCTGAAAAAGGCCCGGAAACTGTGCAGCACTTTATTTCCCTTCGTACAAAGCCAAAGGGAAAACCCTTCCCCCGAGTTGCAAACGGCCCGAAAGGCCTCCCCAATTTCATCGTTTGCTTTTTTTCCCCCCCCTGGAATTTTCCCGCCTGCACTGTTGGACCCAAGAAAGAACAGAAAAGGTATTTTTAAAAAATTTTTTTTATGAAACCAAGGGAGACAGAAGGTTTTCTCCCCCTTTGGAAATTTGGGTGTAAACCAGTGGCAGCTCATGGTGGGCCCTTTCCGTTTGTTTAGGCCATTCGAGGGGGAGGGCGATGTTATTTGTCAGTGCCCCGGACTAAAGGGAAAGAATAACGTTTATTCCACTGTTCATGTCCCGGAACCCGGGTGCTGAAAAAAATTTTCTGGGCAAGGGACGGGACGTGGCGAATACATCTCGTGGGGCCCCATTTTGGGCCGGTGGGGACTTTGGAAAAAGGAGGAGGGTGGGGAGGACATTGGAAACAGAAAAACCTTTTCTGGTGAAAGGAGTGGATTTTTACCCAGGTGGCAAAGGGAGAAGCGGGGCAGTTTGGGGGAAGGGGATGGAGTTTGGGGAAGGGTGGGGGGCAGATGACCCCCAAAACCGTGGCAGTAAACAAATTGGAAATGGAGGCCCGCGAAACCCCCCGGAGTGACTTGTGCAGATGGCCCGAAATTTTCTTATTTGCCCGGGTATTTGGTACCGAATAGTTTAGCCTCCCCGGGATAGGGGGATTTGGTTTTCCACCCTTTTGGACCCCCGCTTTCCGGCCAAAATGGGAAACCTTTTTTCCCCGCTTTTTGAAGGGGAAAAACAAATCAAAAACTAAAAGGGAAATCCCACTAATCAGTTTTTGGGCCCCTGTCCCAAAGTGCGGGGATCGTCCCCCCCCCTTGGGGCAGGTCTGACCGGGGGGTTTTCCTCAGGCCCCACGTATACTGCCGCGGCTGGGTGGGGCAGGGGGGGGGTAGGGGCAAATACCGTCCCCATAGTAACCCAAGTCGGAAATCACTGAGAGCAGCTTCCCTTTACCCCCTAGTGAGGAGGGGGAGGGCGCCCGGGAGCAGGGAGGACCTGGAGCAGTCCCTGAACCCCAAAAAGGTTGTGGCCTAAATTTTGGCCCCACTCCCGCCACCTCAGTTAGAAGATCCCTGGGCATGGGGACCAAATGGAAAGTGTGGCCGCAACTTGCCCAGTTTTGGGGTGGAGAAGCGTTTGCCCCCCGAAATGTGGGGATCAAAAACGGGTTTTTCGTGGGCGGGGGGCCAAACGTTTCCCCAAGGGGAACCCCTGTCCCCGGGGGAAAAGTGGGGAAAGACGACCTTTGTCAAGATGAATTTAGGCTTGGTTTGGGCCCGGAATTTCCCACACAAACCAAAAGGGCCCTTTGGCATCAGTTGGGTTTAAACTAACCAACCCCGCCTCAGCCACTATTTTGTGCCGGGAACCCCCCTGATTTCCACAATCTTTTGCCAGTTTTTTCCATCTGCCACCCCCATCTTTAAACCGGGGCGGGGATTGCCACCCACCTCAACCCCTTTGTCCCTTGTGCCATCCCAAAGGGCCCAATCTGGGGGCGGTGTTGCTGGGTTTCCCTGACTTTCCCCACTGTGTCATTGTTTCCCTCTCTGAACCCCATGGTTTTCTCCTTTCCGCCGTCAATCAAAAACCTTTTCATTTTGCCACTCCCGTGGGGCCTAATTTTTTTTTTGCCACCTTTCCCAAAATTTGGGCATTGTGCCACTTCCCGACCTCATGTGCTGCCCGTGGGCTGCCATGTCCCCCACCTGTTTTCATTGGGGACCCCGCCCGACCCCCAGCTGTGCCCGCCCTGACCTCCCCTTTCAGTCATTGTGCCATTGGGGGCCCTTTCTCTGTTTTGCCACCTCCAGAAAGCATTTGGGGCCACTTTCCCGACCTATATGTTTGCTGTTGTGACCTTTTCAAATGTTAAATTTTGCCACTCTGTGGCCTTTAAAAATGTTTTGCCCCCTCCCGAATGGGCATTGTGCCCCCTGTCGACCTCATGGGCTGGGTGTGGCTGGCCCGCCGTGTCCCCCCACACTGTGTCATTGTGGGCCCCTTTTGACCCATGTTTCTGCTGTTTGGGTTTCTCCGTGTCCTCCACACTGTGTCATTTGCCCCTTTCTGACCTCGCTGCTTTCTGTGGGTGGGTGCCCTGTCCCCCCCACACGTGTCATTGTGCCCTTTCCTGACCCCATTTCTGCTGCCCCCGTGACCCCGCTCTCGTTTTATTGTGCCATTCTGGGGGGCTTTCCTCCCGGGTTTTTCCACCCCCAGAATGTCATTGTGGCAAATGCCCGACCTCATGCTGCTGCCCCGCCGTGACCTCCCCTCTCATTCATTGTGCATTCGTGGCTTTCCCCCTTTTTTGGGCCCCTCCAAAAATGTCATTGGCCACTGCCTGACCTCATGCTGCCCGCCGCCGGAATCCCACTTCAGTCAAAAGTGCATTTTGTGGGTTCCTCCTTTTTGCCCCCCTCCAGAATGTCATTGTGCCCCTGCCCTTTCCTCCCTGTGCTTCTTTTGGTGCTGCCGTGTCCCCCACACTGTGTCATTGTGCCACTTTTTAAAAACCCCAAGGTGGGTGGCGCTGCCCTGTCCTCCCCACGTGTCATTTTTGCCACTGCCTGACCCCCCCTATGCTGCTTTCCCCCGTGACCTCCCCTTAGTCATTGTGCCCTCCTTTTGGGGTTCCCCCTGTTTTTTCCACCTCCCAAAATTTTTTTGTTTCCACTCCTACCCCCATGCGTCCCGCTGTGGCGGTGCCGTGTTCCCCTACACTGTTTCATTGTGACTTTTTGAGTCTGTTTTGCCGCGGACCCTTTCCGACTCTTTAAAAGTGCCATTCCCGTGGGTTCCCCCTCTTTGCCCCCTCCCAAAAGTCATTGTCCAAATGCCCGATCATGCAGCTGCCGCCGGGGCCTCCGCTCTCAGTCATTTTTTGCCATTCTGTGGCTTCCCCCTGTTTTTTTCCCCCCTCCGAAAGTCATTGTGGCCCCTGCCTGACCCCATGCTGCTGCTGTTTGGTGTTGGCCGTGTCCTCCACACTGTGTCAGTGTGCCCCTTTCTAAAAAATTTAAAGCTGTGCGTGGCCCGCTGCCGGGGTCCTCCCCATGTGGGCATTGGCCACTGGGCCCGACCCATGGGTGCCCCGGCCGTGACCCTTTCCTCAGTCATTGTCCAAATTTTGTGGCTTCCCCCTGTTCTGCCACCCCCAGAAAAAGCCCTTTTGCCACTGGTGACCTCATCCTGCTGCCGCCGTGAAACCCCCGTCTCATCATTGGCCCTTTTTTGTGGCTTCCTCCGGGTTTTTCCCCCTCCCGAAAGTCATTTTTTCCACTGCCTGACCTCATGCTCATTTTGGGTGCGCCGGGGTCCTCCCCACTGTGTCAAATTTTGCCACTGCTGACCTCAAGCTGCTGCTGTGGCGCTGCCGTGTCCTTTCCCCAAAGGGTCATTGTGCCCCTTCCCGACCTTATGTTTTTGCCGCCGTTACCTTTCCCCTCTCAGTATTGTGCCCCTTTGGGCTTCCTCCTGTTTTTCCCCTCCGAATGTCATTTTTGGCACTTTCGGGCCTATGGCTTCCCCCCCCGGACCTCCCCTTTAAGGGCATTGGGGATTCTGTGGCTTTTTCCGGTTTTTTCCACCTCCAGAATGTCATTTTCCACTGTGACCCCATGCTGCTGCTGTGGTGCTGCAGGTCTCCACAAAAGTGTCTTTGGCCCCCTTTTACCTCATGCCCGCTGCGGTTGGCTACCGTGTCCCACACTGTGTCATTGGGGACTGCCTGACCTCCCTGTGCTGCCCGGTGGACCCCCCCGTCTCAGTCATTGTGCCCCCTCTGTGGCTTCCTCCGTTTTAACCCCCAGAAAGTCCCCTGGGGCCCCTGCCCGCCCCTCTTTCTGCTGTGTTTTTGACCTCTACAAATTTTGGGGATTGTGCCCCCTTATGGGCCCAAAAACTGTGTTTCCCCCCTCCCGGAAAGTTTATTGTGCCCTGCTGACCTTTATGCTGCGCTTTTGGCTGTGCCCGTGTCCCCCCACACAGTGTCATTTTGCCACTTTTCTGACCTCATTGGGTGTTGGGGGTGCTGCCGTGTCCCCCACACTGTGTCAATTTTGCCCCTGGTGACCTCTGGGTGACGCCTTACCTCCCCCTCAGTTTTTGTGCCCTTTTGGGTTCCTCCTGGTTTTTTTCCACCTCCAGAATGTTTTATTTTGGGGGCCCGCCTTAACCCCAGCGGGTTTCCGCCGTGAAACCCCCGCTCTCAGTCATTGTGCCATTTTGGGGGTTTCCCTGTTTTTTTCCACCTTTCCCGAATGTCATTGTGCCATTGTGCCCATGCTGTGCTAGGGTGCGCCCCGGGGCCTCCCCATGTGTTTGTGCCCCTTTTGACCCCATGTGTGCTGTGGCTGTTTCCCTGTCCTCCACAAATGGTATTGTGCCCCTGCCTGAAATCATATCTGCCCCGGGCCGGTGACCTCCCCCTCTCAGTCATTTTGGCCCCTTCCCGTGGCTTCCCCCTGGGTTTTTCCCCCTCCCGAATGGTCATTGTGCCCCTGCCTGGCTCTGCTTTCTGCTGTGGTGCTTTCCGTAACCCACACGTTGTCATTTGGGGGGGCCCCTTTCTGGGCCCCCATGCGCTGCTGTGGGGGGCGGGCCCTGTCCTCCAAACTGTGTCCTTGTGCCTTGTGACGTTTTTCATGTTTTTTCCACCTCCCGAATGTCATTTTGTTTTGCCACCTTTGCCTTTAAACCCGTGGCGCCGCCGCACCCCACACTCTGTCATAATGTTTCCACCCGACTCCAGCTTTTTTTTTCCCGCTTTCGCTGGGCATTTACTTTTTCAGGTACTTCCCGCGTTAGTTTTTTTTTTTTAGTTCTGCCCCCTTAAGTCCCCAAGGAAAATTTTTTAAGGGGGAAGCGATTCAAAAAGGGGGCGGGTCCAATTGCGTGGCATACTAAAACCAACATTGTATAAGACCAAACCAAGCTCCCCCTGCATATTTAAGATGGCAAAAACGTTTTTACAGCACCCTGAAGGCTTTTGCCGGCCCGGAAAAAGCTGTTTTTTTAAGTGATTTGTGCCCGAAGTAATTCAGAACGAAGTTATTTTTTTTTCCGGAAATTTGGCGAAGGTTTAAAAACGAATTTCGGGAAATTGCCCCCTCTCAAGTCATAACAGAAAAATAGTGAGAGAAATGGGCCAGTCCCCTTAAAAAACCTTTCCCTTTTTTCCTTTGATTAAAACAGTATTTATCTTTCTAAAGGGGTTTTTTGAAAAAGCACACAAAAAATTATTTTATGGACTGTTAAGTGCAACATCTCCTATTCTTCTGCTCTGACCTTTACACTTTTCTACTTGTAGATTACGTTGCTGAGCATTTTAAAACCCGGTCCCCCGGGGTCCGAATTTTTGGTTTTTGTTAACCCCTGTTTTTTGGGACTGTGTTTCCATGGGAGAATACTTTTTACTATGCCATATGTGACTCTAAAAAAACACCAAAATGACCAGCGCCTCTCAAAATTGCATAAAAAATGGTGCAGGTTCATACTGACATGGCTGTAGTGAAAATGGAAACACACAAAAACAGCACTTTGCAGACTAAAATTCACTTTGTTGCCCATAGTGACCAATCAGTGTGCCTCTTTAATTTTTCCAGAGCACTATATGGAATGCAAGGGGTTCTCTGACTGGTTGCTATGGGCAATAGCAGAAAAATGGCAGGCTTTTTTAAATAGCAAAAACATGTAGGAAATTTATTAAAAAGTCCCATAAATACAAGACTTAAATGACAGCAGTTGTACTACTTGCGATTATAGTAGAAAGCATTCCATAGTAGGCGGTATCATAGATGTAAAAGGCATATTTTCATCTGCAGTGCGGCGTCCGCATAGCTCTGGCCGCTCCGGCTTGGAGCACAGCAATTCCTGACAGGCGGGCGTGACGCAGGGCGTACGACGTTTCGGGGGACCTCCCCCTTTCTCAAGCACACCTTGAAAATATGCCTTTTACATCTATGATACCGCCTACTATGGAATGCTTTCTACTATAATCGCAAGTAGTATAACTGCTGTCATTCAAGTCTTGTATTTATGGGACTTTTTAATAAATTTCCTACATGTTTTTGCTATTTAAAAAGCCTGCCATTTTTCTGCTATTGACTGTGTTGAGGGTTGAGGAGCCCTGACTAACGCAGACTTGCGTTGAAGCGGTTTTCGAATTTACATGAAAAATAGCTACGTTGAAAAAGTTGCATGGTTGCTATGGGCAACAAAGCGAATTTTAGACCAAGACAGTTTTCAAACATGTGGCCCTAAGAGACATACTGAATATATGAATAATTTCAGAATGCATTTTTGCTTTATGTAATAGACACATAGATCTGAGGCTCCTAATGCACCTTTTTAATCGAAACTGTGAGAGCACAATGGCAAGGTGACCTTAGCTCATATGAGGACCTACTCTATACAGTCTCACCTCTTGCAATGCCATTCCAGGCCTCTGTATTTCTCAGGGCAAGAGGGTCCCAGCTATACTATGTTCTGATTAGATGAGATTGTATAAAGTAGGTCCATATTTGAGCTTAGGACACTTTGCCAATGGTGGATGTCCCTTCACAGTTTTGATCAAAAATGTGTTTTAAGAACCTCAGATCTTTGTGTTTGTTACATGTAGCAGAAATTCATTTAGAAATAATTCATATATCTATATATCTATATAAAGTTCCCTACAGATTTATACAGAAGCAGACAGAGTCAAAAATACTAACACACTAAAACGACAGCAAACTCTCTGCTAACTCTAGGAGACAAACATTGAATATATAATTAATAATATATATATATATATATATATATATATATATATATATATATATATATATATATATATATAATATATATACTATATAAATATATATATATATAATATAAATATATATATATATATATATATATATATAGTAGGGGGTTCAACTCCAACGGTAACCTTTCCACAGGAACCAGCAGCAGGGTCGTTGCAACTTAAACAGGTGCTCTTTATTAGCCACACGTTATACACAGCACACAACACCACAGGCTTGCTTCAGCCTGTGCCAGTTTAGAAAAAGTCTTAAGCAAACCAACGTCTGTAGTATGCAAAACAAAGTTCTTTTGCCCGATGTGGGCACTCACCAGTCCGTATGGTCGCCCGGGCATGGTGCTGCTTCCAGGCAGATATCCTGCTCACCTCCAGACCTGCCAAACAGAGCTCTTTACTCCAAACTGCTGTGGTGAGACTGGGCACCACACCCCCCAGCTCACCTGACTTACCAGGCTTACATAGATAATAAAACGTGGCCTGGACCTGGAAAGAGTGGGAGCAACCTCCCACCCAGCTCTTTGGCCGCTCCGGTAAAGCCCGGCCCGGAGTAACTGCTATCTGCAGTTATACTAATAATATCAAGGATGTCAGTTGCCTAATGCATCTGACACATAATATACTGGGCTTTACCTCACCGATACCAGGTATAACGATGACACATATCTCCCATCAATGACTGTGCCTTGCACCCTCTTAAAATATATATATATATATGTATATATATATATAATTATATATAAATTATAATATATATATAAATATATATATATATATACATACATACGGAAAAAATTGCGGCACTCACGGTAGCAGCTTCAAGGTAGCAAAAGTGAATTTATTCTCACATAACAAAGTACGACGTTTCGACTCTCTCACAGAGCCATTTTCAAGTGAAGAGTATAACAACAAGTGCTCAATATATAATCCAAAACAGTGATTCATCAATCAATATCAATACATAATTCAAAGTGCCATACAAAGTGTAAATTACATACAAACAATTATAAAATTACAGTAACATTATAAAAGTGTCATTAGGAAGAGGCATTGCATATAAATCAACACAACCAATAAAAATTACATTGTGCAAGTGTCAATATTACACTATTTAAGGGGCGGAGACCACCATCACTCACCAATCTCAAGAAATAAGCAGCTCTAGAATGTATTGATTTTCTCTCGGCATCTCAAAACTCTTACTGCGCATGTCAGGAAACAAAACACTCGCAGAATCTCAGGATGTGAATTGCGCATGTCCGGAAGCGCCACCGGCGCGTCCATAGCAACGTATACTATACATGATTCACTGAAACCAAAAAGTGGATATTTCTAAAAAAAAACGCCGGCAGAGCCCGGCGTGCTAATGGCAACATATGCTGAACACAGGATCGCGGAAGCATACTACCGCGAAGTCATGTGGTCACAAAGTATATACAAAAGGGCCATACTGATGATAACATTTGTTAAACATAAGATCGCGGAGGCAAACCACCGCAATGTGATCGCAAAATGTATACAGCAAAGCCAAACAGCTAAAAAAAATAAATAAAAAGAGACTAGTGCAAAACACATTAATCCAAAAAGCCCAAATGCATCCTAAGGTGTAAAGAACCATCCAGGGAACACAAAAAAATAAATAATAAATCACAAAAAATATAAATACTAATGTGCAGAGAAAAACAGGAGGTGATGGAGGTTCCGATCCCAGCAGATCAATTGATGTTATAATGATCTGAAAAAATAAATAAAACAACAATTAATTATTGATTTAAACATACCACTTATAAAAACCACAACAAATACTTCCAAAAACTCAAAGTGAAACACATGAAGGAAATGAAAACGAAGCTTCACCTGAACATCCCAGACAAGATCTTATAGTCAACATTCAGTCCATTAGGTTTCAGAGATTTAGTGCAATAAATCCACATTAATTCTCTTTTTTTAAGAAGGATGTGTCTATCCCCACCACGTTTAGGCATAGGAACATGATCCACGGCCATGCATCTAAGATCCCATTCACTATGACCGGCTAACAACACTGAAGAAGAAAAAATAGAACCCTCAGTTGTGGTAAATATCTCATCTACTATGTTAACAGAAGCACAAATTGGTGTTCTTTCTAAAGGACTTTCTTTTTGCCCAGATCAGAAAATTAATTGGTTTGATTTAGAGCTGGATTTAGCTCAGTTTTTTTAGGAAATTGAAGTTGAAAGTCTGGTTTGGTCAACAATTATATGAGAGTAGTACTTCTTGTACTAATGTGGATTTTAAATTGAAAGATTATGATTTATCTTTGGTGAGTGATTTCACACCAACAGTACCTTTTCACCCCATTGAAACATATATCCAACTTGTGAAACAGGATTTAGAATCTCTTAAAAATAGCGGGGCGGGCAATTCTTTATTACATCCCAATTTAACTTCTTTAGAGATAAAGGCCTTAAATGAGCTATCTAATAATCCTAACATTATTATTAGACCTGCGCATAAGGGTGGGGCGGTGGTGATCATGGATTTGAGTCAGTATCTTTCTGAGGCAGAACGACAGTTGTCTGACCCAGAGGTATATAAGAAACTTTCTAATGATCCCAAATTTACTTATTTGCATAAACTTAAAGCTGTTGTAGAAAGTGCTTTTGAGACAAATCTAATTGATCAGAAGTGAAAGGAATTCTTGGTTATTTCTCACCCGGTAACCCCGATTCTATACTTCTTACCCAAGATACATAAGTCTATCCGGTATCCTCCAGGTAGACCTATTGTGTCGGGTAGACATTCCCTTTTCAGCAATGTTTCAATTTTTTTAGACAAGGTCTTATGCAAATTTGCTATGGGGTCTTCGTCGTACATTCAGGACACCACTGATTTTTTATCTAGGATTAGTTCCTTATATATACCGGAAAGCGCAATCCTGGCCTCCTTTGACATGGTTAGTTTGTATACGTCCATAAATCATGAACAAGGTTTAGCTGCAGATGGTCGGATGTTACAAAAGTCATCTTTTTCTAATCCTGGGAAATAATTTTTGATTTCTCTGTTAACCATGGTCCTTACTGAAACAAAAATTTAATAAAAGTTTGAAATTTCACATTTTTAAAATTTTGGGAACCATCTTGTCTTCTTCAAACTTAAATTTTTTTTGTAAATATTTTGTAGGGAATTTTTTGAAAGGATTTCAAGGGAAAAATTTTTGTTTTTTCTCACATCATAATAAATTGGGCTAAAAAGCAGGGGGGCAAACCCGCCGGCCCCCCAGCGTTGGGGAACTACAAAAATCATCACCCCCGTTTAGATTAAACAAATGCATGGGTGGGATTTTAAATTTCCCAACCGGGGGGCCGGGAGTTTTTTTCACCTGTGGTCAAAAGATACGTCTAGAAGGGCCCGGGGGATTTGGGTTTAAAAGGTCATAGGGTGCTGCTTTTTTTAAGGTTTAAAAGCTTTGTGTAACTAAAAGGGAATGTCAGAGTATTCTTTTTTTTTTTTTGGGAATGGAGGTGTCATGAAATTTTTTTAATAAAAGGTAAACTTTTTCATTAAAACACTGATTGGGTTGGGAACCTAATCTTATCATACACTTATTTTTTTTGATTTGTTGGGAATATGCCTCCCTTTTCTGTATGATTTCCCCCTATAAACCCTTTTTAAAAAAACATTCAGTCCCAAAATTAAAATATTCTAATCTTTTGAAAAGAAT